>AWUE01021150.1:0-17232 GCA_001974825.2 Corchorus olitorius | reverse complement strand
ACTAAAATATCATAACTTTCAATACTGTATCTGATAGATTTGGTATTGGGTAGTTTTCTTTATATATATATATATATATATATATATATATATATATATATACCATAATAACTATGGCATAAAGACCCATTGTTTCAAAGCAATTCAAATCCAAATTTAACAATTTCATGAGACCAGATCTCCTCCATTTATCACCCTTCTTAATATATGCCCTCTGGCTAAATGCTTATGTAAGGGTTCAACGTTTAAAAAAAAAACACTCAAATCAGGATCTAATGTTAAAAAAAAAGTTCAAATCAGACTCCAACGTTCTGAAAAATACTCAATTACGGATCTCTGGTCAATTGAAATGATGGAGCATAAACTCCAAACGCTGGTAAGCATTAACAGTGTCAAGAAATGACAATTTCATAATTATTTTCTGTAACTTTTTTTCCATGCAAAAGATCATTCGAAAGGTGTTAAAGATGGGTACTAAACATAATTTGGTCAGTCTCCCATATGGATACCACCACATTGGTAGATTATTATTTATGGAACAAATTCCATAATCCGCAAATCCTGCCCATTTCAACCATTATAAGATTTTTCAGACGGACACCAGTGAGGTCAGCCAAGCCACATGTAAGCCTAGAAAGCATTATTATAATGTTGAGTACCATATTCAAAAACTACCTCAAGTTCTCAGTTTAGTGCTAGATATTAATGTTAGGTTTTGACCCAATTCCTAATTAGATTTGGATTTATTCTTTTTAGAGATTTTTGATTGGTGGACAAGAATCCTAATAGGAAAGGGATTCTTGGAATCTAAGTTTGTGTTAGTATAAATAAGCAGTTTATTTTTAGGTTTTGTGGGTGTGTGAGATTGTGTGAGAGAAAAAACGCTGAGATAGCTTTATGTTGTTATGAGAGAATCACCCATGGTGTTGGGTTGATTAGATTGAGAGTTTGCTAGTGAGATTGTTATGATTATTGATTGTAATTGATTGATTTGATAGTGGAGATTTGTGGCATAGGTCCACAAGGAAATTTGTTTTGTTTTTTCCGTTTTAATTATTTATTTAGTTAATTCCTGAAATATCCGAAGTTTTTGTTCAAACTAAAATAGGATCAAGATAAATCAAGAAGAGGAAATGGGAAAACTGAAGTGATGAAAGAGTAACGTTAAGAAAACTGTATTACAGAAAAGGAAAAACTAATTATTGCATATTACATCACCTTTACAAATAAAAAATGGAAACTATTTATACTAAGCCCACTAACTAATGGATTAGGCCCAACTTACATATTAAGCCCAACTAATAGCCAATATATACAAATACAATATTTTCAACAGCCCCCCTCAAAATCAAGATGGGATATGGGAAACCAAATTGAGTTTGGATGTTAAATCACGAAACCTACTAGGTGGGTGTGATTTTGTAAAGAGATCAGCAAGCTGTGCAGCGGAAGAGACAGATTCCAACTTGAAGGTCCGTTGAAGGAGATGTTGTCGCACAAAGTGGCAATCAATCTTGATGTGTTTTGTTCGTTCATGAAACACATCATTATGAACAATTTGGACAACATTACGATTGTCACAAAACAAGGTGGTTGCATCTGCAAATGAAACGCCAAGATCATGTAAAAGCTACCGCAACCACACTAGTTCAGATGTAGTGTCAGCAAGCGTTCTATATTCTGCTTCAGTGCTAGAGCGGGCAACAACATTTTGTTTCTTACTTCTCCAAGAAATGACCGAGTCTCCAAAAAAACAGTAGCCAGTTGTGGATCGTCGATCAGTGCGATCACCAGCCCAATCAGCATCTAAATATGCTCTCAACTCGAGAGGTGAACGAGAGGAGTAATGAAGGCCATGAAAGAGAGTACCCTTGACATAGCCAAGAATATGAAGAGCAGCTGCATAGTGAGTAGATCGAGGGGCAGCCATAAATTGCCTAGCAACATGAACTGCATGCGCTATGTTAGGGCGAGTCACGGTGAGATAAATAAGACTCCCAACTAACTGCCAATAGAGAGTAGGATTATCCAATGGTTTACCATCTAATGGAGAAAGTTTTTTATTCGCCTCAAGTGGAGTGGAAGTAACCTTTGCATCTGTAAATCCGACTCGAAACAACAAATCCGTGGCATACTTAGCTTGAGAAATAAAGTAGCCCGAGCAATTAAAGGTAACCTTTAAGCCAAGAAAATATGTCAAATGACCAAGATCCTTCATCTCAAAATGTTGGTTAAGATAATGCTTAAGTTCAGTGATGCCTTGAACATCATTTCCAGTTATAATCATATCATCAACATAAAGCAATACGAATATGGAACCATGCTGAGACTACCGGATAAAAAGAGCATGATCATAAGAACTGGATTTAAAACTAAACTGAGTGGCAACAGAGTTGAACTTAGCAAACCAAGCACGAGGAGCCTGTTTAAGACCACACAATGCTCGACGGAGATGACATACCTTGTTAGGTGGATGTTCATAACCAGGTGGAGGTTTCATATAAACCTCCTCATCAAGATCACCATTACGGAAAGCATTTTAACATCCATTTGAAGCAGTTCCCAACGTTTAATTGCAGCTACTGCTAACAAGGTACGAACAGAGGTAACACGAGCAACTGGACCAAAGGTTTCTTCATAATCAATCCCGTACTCCTGAGTGAAACCTCTTGCAACAAGTCAAGTCTTATACCATTCAACAGAGCCATCAGATCTGGTTTAATCTTATACACCCATTTGTAGTCAACAACAGACTTACTAGGAGGTAAATCAACCAAATCCCAAGTATGTGTCTTTTCAAAGGCCTGTATTTCCTCTGCCATTGCTTGCTGCCAAAGAGGGTTTGACTTTGCTTCTTGGAAGTTAGAAGGTTCATGTAAGGAAACAATAGTAGAGTAACAATGAAAGTCAGCATATCGAGGAGGAGGGTTTCTTACTCCAGTTGAGCGCCTTAAGGGTGCAGGACTAGAAGGAGATGACTCTGACTCTTGAATTTGTGGAGAACTGTGTGCCAGATCTTCAGATGGGGGAGATTCGTGGGTAGAAGTTGTAAGAGGATCACTGGATGAATAAGTGGAGAGTTCCCTACAATGAGACAAATCTAAAGAATTTTCGGGAAACAACTCAACAGAAGGATCTGTAAAATACAAGACATCGAGATTGGGAATTTGAAAATCAGATAATGAAGAGAACATTTTATGTTCCCAAAAAGATACGTGACGAGAAACACGAAGTCATTTTGAAATGGGGTCCCAACACCTATAACCTTTATGTTCAATTCCATAACCCAAAAAACAACACAAAGGAACTCTAGGTTCAAGTTTGTTATGTTCATGAGATTGAAGTTGGATAAAAGAAACACAACCAAAAACACGCAACAGTTTATAACTAGGAGCAATTCCATAGAGCCGTTCATAAGGACAAATGTTACCTATTGTGGGTGTTGTAACAAGATTTATGGTGTAAACAGCTGTGAGAGCAGCTTCTCCCCAGAAACGTTAATGGCATTTGGAGTCAATGAGCAAAGCACGTGTCGTATCAAGGATATGCTTATGCTTGCGTTCTGCTCGACCATTTTTATTTAAAGTTCCTGGGCAAGATCGCTGAACCATAGTCCCCTGTTGAGATAAACATTTAACAAGATCAGTTTCCTTATATTCCATGACATTATCCATACAAAGAACTTTAATGGTGCGGGAAAATTGGGTTTTTACCATGTCAACAAAATTGGAAACAATTTCGGGAATTTGAGATCGAGTTTTCATAAGATAATTTTAAGTATATCGAGAATAATCATCCACAAAGATAACAAAATACTTGGATCCTCCCATGGTTTCATAAGGTGAGGGTCCCCAAACATCAGTATGAACTAAATCAAAAGTAGTTAAACAAGTTTTATCATTAACATCAAAAGGAAGAGCATGATGTTTAGCAAGTTTACAAGAAGTGCAATCAACAAGTACTTCTTTAACAGACCCTAATTTACCACTATAAGCTAAAGTCTTTACTCTAAAAGAGGAAGCATGACTAAGGCGAGAATGCCAAAGTCCAAAAGATGCGGAAGCGACAAGATTGTTGAGCTTCTTTTGAGGATTCTTCAATGAAACTAGTTCAAACAAGCGTCCAAATTTATGGCATGTCCCAAGAATCTCTCCCATCTGAGGATCTTGCACATGAAAACCAAGTTTTGAAAAAAGGACATCAAGATCCAATTTAGTTAATTGACCAACAGATGAGATTTAAAGTTAAGTTTAGGACATAAAAGACATCAGGTAGATCTAAATTGGAATCACACAGATTACCAACATGACCAACAGGCATAGCAGAATTATCAGCTGTACGAACAACAAAAACATGACATGTGTTGGTTTTAGTAACAAAAGTAGTATCATTAGGGGTCATATGATTGCAACAACCAGAATCAAAATACCAAGAATTTTGGCTACCTGTGATGCTAGAGATAACAAGAGGTGAACCTGTTTTATGGACCAACTGTTTGACAATAGTTTCAAGGTCACCCATGGAAATAGTAAGAGATTGTGATGAAGAAGCAGTTGTCGAATCCTTAGTGGCAGCAGCAGTGACAGGCTTAGACCCATGAGCAAAATTTATCTGATTTGATTGACCTGAACTGGCAGCCTGCTTTGCTTTTAGTTTGTGACATTTGGAAATTACATGGCCTTACTTCTTACAATATATGGACACTATCTTCTTGGATCATGAATTAGATGAAGTAGAAGAAGACGTGTCAACACCAACAGAAGATGATGATAACATTGTAGCCACAAGATGATCAGAGGAGTGGTTACGTGGGATTTCATCATGGCGAGTCTAATCTCCTTGGCCAAAACCTCTGAGATAACGGTTTCAAGTGAAGGAGGAGGCTCTCTGTGCAATAAGGAGCTTCGGACTGACTGAAACTCATCAGTAAGTGCCATACAAAACTGATAAACTTGCCCTTCTTCTTTAAGATTCCGATAATCTTCAGCATCTTGAGTGCACTTCCAAGATAGCTCCCTTAAGGACATTTGATCCCAAATGGACTGAATTTGGAACTAAAAATCATGTACAGACTGACCAAGCTGTTGCCTCAAGTGAGCAAGATCAATAGCCAATTTGTAACCACTGCTCGACCTTTCGAGCAAGAAAATCCCAAACTTCCGTTGGAGTAGCTTTTTGTTCAAATTGACTCTTGATTTGAGGACTAATAGTGTTTCACAAGCCAAGTCATGATCTGATAATTTGTCCAATCCCACTCCTCAAACCGCTTACCAAAGTCATCGTCTTTTTCACCATCCTTCTTGACAGGTTTAGGCAAGTCTCATGAAACATAAGGCCACAACTTTCTTCCTTTAGCGTTTGTTTGGTTGGGGTATTTGGGAGGGGTGGGGTGGAGTTTGGAGGGGTGCATTTTGTTTGGTTGAAGGAGTTGTAAGGGGTGAGGGGTAGGAATGGGTGGTCCCAACCCCTCCTAACCCCTAAAATCCCACCCCCCCAAATCGGGGTATTTGGGAGGGGTGGGTTTTGTTTAAAGTTTATGCTACCAAAATTACCCTTGCTATATTATCAATAATCCGAATTTGCCTTATTGAATAAAATAGAAAAATTAATAAAATAAATCTTACATTGTAATATATTTTTTGTATAAATATTTTTTATTGATAAAAATAAAAATAATTACACTTTGATAAAGTACATATAATAATTATTTTTATTTATCATTTATATTTTTATTTCTTTCCCATTTATTTTGTAATCATAAAACAAAGATTAACTCCAAAATATCTCTTCAAATATAAATTACTATGTTTTATTTTTAAATTTCTTTTATATATAATAAAGAATACACATTTCATGTACCATATACTAAAAAAATATAGTTTGTAAAATACATTAATTATTTTTTAGTATAAATGTAATGATAATAATAATAAGAATGCTCAATATAATTATTATATATTTAAAAATGTATAACAATTATTGTGTTTTGTATAAAAAAATATTTAGAAAAATTTAATATAATATATGAATTTTCTATATATAAGGGTAAATTTGTAAAATACACATAAAACTCCTTTCAACCCTTCTTCCAACCAAACACAAAACATGAAGACACCCCTTCTTACCCCTTCCTTGAACCAAACATAATTTTTCTCAAACCCCTTCCAAACCCACCCCCTCCCACCCCACCCCTCCCCAATTGAACCAAACAGGCCCTTAAGGAAGCTGCACATATCATCAGCTTATAATGTGTAATTGTTGCCATAAAAACAGTCTGAATAGGCTAGGAAACCTCTGATTTCTCCATAATAAATGTAGGAGAATAAGTAATTAAAGCAGAGGACAATTATAGAAGTCCAATCAGAAAAATTTGACCTCAAAACCGGAAAGAACAGGTCCAAAAACCTTGGCAACCGGTCTGAAAATGTTGAAAACCAATCTGGACCAAACCAAACCGGCCAGTCAAAATCAGTGAGCCGACTGGTCTGAACCGAAGTCAATGATTGGCAAGAAGTAAACTAGATGCTGACGTGGCAGTCTACGCTGACTTGGATGACACGTGGCGAGCGGTGAGTGGCTAAAGTTGCTGACGTGGCAGAGCTGACAAAGCAACTTTTTCTAACAGAGATGACAGGTGGCAAAACTTGAGTGGCTGACTGGTGCTGACGTGGACTGACACATGGCAAAAGGTGTCTCTAAAACTCTCACCGGCGCGTGACGAAACCGGCAGGCGGCGCGTGTGGCGCGTGCGGCGTCAATTGCGGCTGAAATTTGAACACGAACCTCGTCTCGTCATGCTGAAGATGAATCCGATGTCAGTTTTTGAAAACGACCACCGGATGCGACTGAAACGAGGATGGCAACGGGTTGAAGTGAGAGAAACTTGTTGCCGCACGTGGAGGCGATTCCGACAGCCAATCGAAGTGTTTTTCGAGCTGGAAGCTGTTCGGATGTCAAGGAATACAACCAAAAGATCAAATCTGCAAGAAGGTGACAAGATCGATACAGATCTGAAAAAGGCAGATTCATAAAGGGCAAGTAATAACCCTTGAAGATGGAGCAACAACCAGCGAAGTATAAAGAACATAAAACGTGGAAACTAACAATCTCTTGATACTATGTTGAAACTAAAATAGGATCAAGATAAATCAAGAAGAGGAAATTGGATTACGGAAGTGATGAAAGAGTAATGTGAAGAAAACTGTGTTACAGGAAAGGAATAACTAATTATTGTATATTACATCGGTAAAAGTACAAAATTGGTCCCTGAAGTGGAGCGAATATAGCAAATTGGTCCCTCAAGTGAAAAAATATGTAATTTAGTCCCTAAAGTAGAATGAAAACTATTTTTACTAAGCCCACTAACTAATGTATTAGGCCCAAGTTACATATTAAGCCCAACTAATAGCCAATATATAAAAATACAATATTTTCAACAGTTACAACAAGTGGTATCAAGAGCTTGGTTGACTGGTTGATCAGAGATGGCAGACACTAACAGCGGATCAGCTTTGAAGTTTGAGATTGAGCCTTTCAATGGAACGAACAGTTTTCAGATGTGATAGAGTACGATAACAAATGTGTTAGTACAACAAGGATTAGGAGATGCGTTTGAAACTAATAAGCCTGCAACGCTGTGTAGACACCCATTATTGTCTTAGGACCATAAATTAAACAAACTTATTTCTTAATTGGTCATTTTTGCACATCCAGGGGTATTTTGGTCATTTTTGCACACAGGGGCATTTTGGTAATTTTTGCATATTCAGGGGCATTTTGGTTATTTTTGCATATTCAAGGGCATTTTGGTCATTTTTGCACATTCAGGGGCACTCTGGTCATTTTTGCATGTTCAGGGGCATTTTGGTTATTTTTTGCACTTTCATGGGCATTTTGGTCATTTTTGCACTTTCAGGGGTGTTTTGGTCATTTTGAATGCTCTAGGTTCTCTTTGGTTCTCTTAATTCTACTTTTTAGTTTAGATTGGCTAATTCATCTTAATAGCTATGCATATTCTAGAATTTAATTCCATTTAGTATTATTGCATTTTGATTTTTTTTTGCTACATATGAACTGCAAAACTAAATAAAAAATGGCCAAACTACGGTCTCAGAGTGCCAATTCTAAGCCGGTCTTCATTTAACAGAGTGGTGATCTGCTCTGGAGGTTCGTGACACACCGAAAAGCCTCGCTGAGTGTCATGAGCCAACATCGCCAAGCAATCTGCACACCGGTTACCTTCCCGAAAGATGTGCCGTATCTCCACTATCCAGTCACCTTTCATGAGCTCCAAGCAATCCCTTACTAAAGTATAACAAGGGTGAGAACTAACCATGGAGTGCTGCAGAAAGTACACAACCACTGCTGCATCCAATTCAACGATCAAAGGGGCAAAACCACGTTCCTTCGCTAACAACAAACCTTGGCGAACACCCCATAGCTCCGCTTCCAAGCTACTCGTAATGCCAATATTTACCATGAACCCAACTACCCAATTACCAGACAAATCTCTTACAAGACCACCTACCGAAGCATGATTATCCGAATGCCTCCTTGATCCGTCTGTATTTAGCAAAAAATGACCCACCGGTGGAACTTGCCAGGAAATTAAATGACCCGAAGCGCCTCCCGATTCCTTAGTAGGAAAAAACACTTTGCCAGCTTCTAAAGAGAGCTTTACTACATAAGCCAACACTTGATCCGCTACGGAGTCTTCAACAAAAAAACCAACTCATTTCTCGCCTTCCACGGGCTCCATAATAATAACGGAAAGAGAGAGCTCCAATGAAAACCATCACGTACCTGGACAATTTTAGTCCCGTTATCAAACAACCACGATACAAAGCTCTGATTTCCATCAACAATAACCCCATAACGCCGACCGACACATTCCCAAATACCCTTCGCAAATGGACAGCAACGAAAGATATGTTCAGCCGTCTCCACCTCTTCTGCGCAAAGCCGACATAGAGGATCAGCAATCATTCCTTTCCTGTGTAACATCTCCATAGTATTTAAACTTTTAGTAAAGAGAAGCCAACAGAAAAAACGTACCCTTTCTGGTACCGGAAGCTTCCAAATCCATTAACATTTCCCTTTCCAATCATCAATCCCCTCATGATGCATCAACACCCTATAAACACTCTTTGAAGAAAACTGGCCATTACTCTCCCAACCCCAAACACATCTATCCCCTTCCTCGACTGAAACAAAACGAGGTATAGCTCAAATCTCTTCCAATTTTGAAGGTGTGAGAAGGTTCGAAATGGATTCCAAATTCCAATCCCCTTCCTGCTGAATGAAAGAAGACACACTAGCAGCCCTATCAACCAAAGTGATCTCACCCTGTACATCCTCAATCAACGGCTTAAGCCCTACCCACCAATCAGTCCAAAACTTTGTACCACTTCCATCCCCTATTCTCCAACGGGTGCCTCGCCTAATAGACTCCCTAGTTTGCATAATACCGCGCCAAGTTGAAGAACAACGGTTACTCTTTACCGAATCAAAAAATTGTTGCCCTTTCAAATACTTGTTTCGAAAAATTTCCAAACACAGATTCTGCTCACGAGTTTGTAACTTCCAACCTGTCTTGGCTAACAATGCCACATTCGAAGTACGAGCTTTCCTTAGGCCTAACCCACCATTCCCTTTCGGTCTACAAACACGGTCCCAAGCAACCAAATGCCCATGGGATTTATCGGCCTCACCATTCCAAAGAAAATTCCTGCTACATTTATCCAATCTATCACACATCGACACCGGAAGCAGAGTTGATTGCATAATATAGATTGGAATCGAGTTAATTGTCGATTGAATCAAGGTCCTCCTACCAGCATAACTCAACACCTTCCCTTTCCAACTGGCCAATTTACTCAAAACTCTATCAACCACATGCTTGTAAGTATCCTTTTTAACTCGTCCATGGATAATAGGCACGCCCAAATAAGTCCCCAGCTCAGAAGTTAATGGGATTTTACATAACCTACTCAAACACCTCGCCTTTTCCAACGGGACATTCGGAGAGACCCAAAGCTTGGACTTATCCAAATTTACTTGGAGACCCGATGCTTTAGAAAAATCCGATAAGATATCTCTAACCACTGCAATCTGACTCTCCTCAGCTGCATTAAACAACATAAGATCATCTGCAAAAAAGAGATGCGAGACTGCAGGCCATGACTTTGACACCTTAATTGGTCTCCATACTTTTAAGTTCACATGTTCCAAAATCATATGTGACAACCTTTCCATCACCAAAATGAAGAGATATGGTGAAAGTGGATCCCCTTGACGGAGACCCCTCTCAGGTCGAAAGGCCGGCAAAACTTCCCCATTCCAGATAACACCAATATCCATATTAGAAATACAGAACATGATTAAATCAATAAGACTCACCGGAACTTGGAAAAAAGACAAAACATCTCTTATAAACTGCCAAGACACACTGTCATAAGCTTTGTGTAGATCAATTTTACAAATCATACCACCCTGTCTACCTTTCCTTCTCATCAGAGAATGCACCACTTCCTGCGTAACAATAATATTATCCATAGTACTCCGACCAGGCAAAAAACTACTCTGATAGGGGCCCACAATACGCTGTAATATAGGCCTGAGCCTATTAACAATCACCTTCGATAAAATCTTATAGGAAGTATTTAACAAGGTAATAGGTCGAAAATCCTTTATGGAAGCAGGTCGAAGTAGTTTTGGAATTAATACCATATGAGCTTTCAAAATCTCCAACTCCACCCTTCGTGTTTGCCAAGCCTTTTCAACAAAATGAAACAAGGTTTGACTCACCACCTCCCAATTCTTTTGATAGAAGATTGGTTGTATACCATCAACTCCTGGAGCTTTCAAGCCTTTCATAGCAAATGTGGCAGTCCGTACTTCCTCCATATCAATGTTTCGAATCAAAGCTTGCTGCTCATCTCCTGTTAACTTTAAACAGAAAGAATCATACACTGCCTCCAAAGGATCACACCGCTGCGAAGTGAACAGCGAGTTGAAAAAACTCAACACATGTCTTCCCAACGCCACCTGGTCCGTGACCCAAGCATCATCCACTTTCAAACTAACGATAGCATTTCTTTGTCTTCTTACTAACGTAGTCAAATGAAAGAATTTAGTGTTACGTTCACCCGATTGCACCCATTCTAACCGAGACTTTTTTAACCATAACATTTCTTCTTGCCGCAACACCTCCTGGTACTTTTGTTGCAAACAAGCTTCCAATTCTTGTAAAAAAGAAGAAAACGCAAAGTCTGGGCTATGTTGAATACCCCGGATTCGAGCCACAAGAATTCTCTTTCTTTTAAAAATACTACCAAACACCTCCTTTTTCCAAACCATAATCTCCCGACTGACTTGTGCAATGGCTGAAGTCAAGCTACCCTCCCCTTTATTCCAAGCTGTAGCAAACATCGGCTTGAAATCTGAATGAGACAACCAAGCAGCTTCAAACCGTATTGGCCTATTTTCTTTCGGACCAAGCTGCACACAATCAAAATTAAATAGAATAGGATGATGATCTGAACAAAGCCGGGGAAGAATAATGGCTTTCGCATGCGGGTTAGCCTGCAGAGCAAGCTGATTCCATAACACCCTATCCAACTTTTCTTGTAAAACAACCCGACCACCAATTTTCCTAACCCAAGAGAATCGGCAGCCTGATGGTTCAGTATCCAATAAACCGCAGCTGTCCCATCTATCACAGAATTTCAAAACTCTTCGAAACAAGTCCCGAGTGTTACTACTACCTCCAAACCTCTCATTAGCTGCAGCAAAATCATTAATATCTCCCAAGACCATCCAAGGAGAAGAGACCGAGGAAGCAAATCTACCAAGTTCAGCCCAAAAATGATCCTTCCATGTCCCATTCGGTCTAACATAAACAAAGGAAACAATCTGTTTCATAGAATTGACCTCCACTTCCGTATGAATACATTGAGCCGTTGAACCAGAAACAATAAGATTTACCGTTTCTGATTTCCAATAAAGAGCGATCCCACCTGCCATATTATCTGTAGGAACTTCGAAACACCCTGTAAACTTCAACATCCTTCCCACTTTCTTCACTTGAGACACATCAGCTTTTGTCTCCAACAAACATACTACATCAGGCTTAAAATCTTTAATTAAATCCTTTACCGTTCGTCTGAATTTAGCATAACCCAGACCTCTACAATTCCAAACTATGATCTTCATAAAGATAAAGCAGTAGAATTTGGATGGTTAGAACCATCTTCAACTTGCATGGAACAATCCACATCCTCTTCCTCACTTTCATTATTCGGTTTCGAAGACTGCTCAGCAGGTTCCGCAATTTTCTTACGACTAATATCAGGCTCCACTATCGAAACAACCTTAGAAGACAACTCAACAACTGAATTAGAATTCATGGGCTCTTGTAACACAACCAACCGCCCTTTTTGTTGATTCCCATTTACAAAAGGGAGTCCTTGGATTATTGGAGGACATTATCTGACTGTTCGTCAATGGAAACCGAAATTCATGCCTTGCTCGGACAAGATAGAGAAGATTGTGGCTTGGGTGCGTTTTCCTAATATTCCAGTTGAGTACTTTAACTCCATAGCGTTGAGGAAGATGGGTGAGCGCATCGGAAGAGTCATTAAGATTGATTCGGTTACTACCGATGGTACTCGAGGAAGGTTTGCTCGAGTGTGTGTCGAGTTGGACCTGACTAAACCTCTCTTGCCCCGGGTTGTAGTGGAAAGGAAACATGTGAAGGCTGAGTATGAGGGCTTGTCTATGATCTGTTTTGACTGTGGAATGTTTGGGCATCGCAAGGAAGACTGTGCACTTCGTAAACACTCGGATGGGAGTGCTGACACGCCGGAGATGGTGCCTGAAACACAGCCGGCAGCGAAAGGCGAGGAGCCAAATTTTGGCCCCTGGATGATTGTGCAACGCTGGAGACGTTTTCCAGTTAAGCCGAAAGTTCAGCAGGGGAATGCGGTGGTAGAGAAACTGCAAGAGCGTGAATCTAGGCTGAATCATCGTGTGATGAAAGATCCTGTTGGGGAGAGGAAAGCGGGATTTGCAAAGGCTGTATGGAAAGAAAAAGAGACAGAGAGGGATAAATCTTTGGTCAATCATAAAGCTAAGGAGAGTAAATCTCTCGCCAATCTTAAAGCAAAAGAGGTAGTTGCCATTTCAAAGTCTGCTTCAAAGGGTGGTTTTATGTCTGACACTAGAAAGGCGGGTAAGACCGTTTTGAATTTCGCTGATCATTTACCTGATTTTTTAGAATCGGGCTTTGCTTTTAATGCAGGAACTACCAATTGTGGGCCGAATATTGGGTCCTCATCAAAAAAAGGGGGCAATAAGGGGGTTAATATAATCAATTTTCTTCTCAAATCGAACAATGAAATAATCATGCTCAAGATCAGTGATCTGATATTCCCCTTCTAATTTCCACAAATGCTCTATTTTTGATGCAAGCAGTTTATAACCCATAGCCTTCCCAAGCAGTTTTACAATCAGGGCATTCCTCCATGGTCTTCGCATAGCCACTTTCTCTTCCTTGGTAAAACTAATATCGGTCTCCTCTCCTTCCATTTGCACATCATCATCTGAATCCACATCCTCAATGGACAAACCATCCATTAATTCATCATTAGACCACTCCGACCAACCACCAATACCCTTTTTCGAACCCTTCACTTTCTCCGCAAAAGTCCAACGCTTCTCCAAATGGACAACTTCCTCCTCTCTTCCCTGATCAGAATCCCCTTTATCTGGCGTCAAAGCCATCCGTGTACGCTTATACTTCTTGCTATTCCGACGAATCTCCTCCCCCCTTGGATCCGTAACTTGCAGAGCAGCCATATTCACTTATCCGCTACTTTTGTTGAACAAGAGTGAAAGTACGCTTTTATTATTGCATTTTGATCAATATATTCCTTAATGAACAAATTAGGATAAGTTAGATTAATTTAATTCACAAACTATTTGCATTAGTCATATTTACATCTGGACCATTAGTTATAGTCTTTGTATTAGCTTTTAGTTAAGAATAATTAGCAATTCTAGTTAGGTTCACTCTTAGACTTAATAAAAAAAAGGGAAATTTTATTTCATTAGGCATGCTTTAAATACATAGTACATTAGAGCATTTGGATACTTTTGCATAATTACAAAACACAAAAAAAATTGGAAAAATTGAAAGATTACAAAAAAAAAAAAGAAGAAGAGGGAAAACGGTTTGTTTACATTAACAGTCCAATATTCATGTTTTACCAAAATTGGGCAATAGGTCTTGATAGTTCTTCCCGCCTTTTCTTTTCCCATTTAGCACACGTCGAGCTGCATCCATCACTGGTCTTGCACCATGGCAATTTCCAGCATTTTGGTAAAGTTAAACCCTGCAGGTTAGTGAAAATGTGCAAAAGTGGAGTGTTTCCCCCAGGCTCGAAGCATAAGCACCATTAATTGGTGGTATGCCAATTTTCAAAAGATACAAAAATAAAAAAAACAGCAAACAGGGCAAGAGGCATGCAGGGATGATCAAACAAGCCATGTACCCGTGTGTTGAAGATCTTTTGAAAGACCTCAATATGTAGGGCTGTACATGAGAGTATGCAAAGGCTGATATAGGGAAGACTGGATGATATGTGAAGAATAGCAAGACAACACCACAAATCAGACAATCAAGAATTGCAAATACCAAAGCAACAAATACAACATCATGTTTAAAGCCTGGGGGAAAAGTTTTTGCTTTAGGCAAAGTTGGGCATGAGGTTCAGGATCTATCCCTGGCCTCAAAATGCCAACGATGCCACTTAAGAGGAACAACAAAGTCCTCATACAGATTCACCAAGCAAACATCAATGAAGCAGTAACATGGACAAACAAAGCAGTGATGTATCATGTGAAAATGCACTAGTTCGAAGATAAAAGAAACTGGATTTATGGCATGTCATGGACTAAATTACAAACCCAATTCAAAATGCAATATGACAAGCCTAATAAACAAACCCAACAGAAGACAAGTGCATGGGCAGTGACATTAAAACAGGGGACTTTCCACCATACAACCTTCACCTTGCAGTTGGTGAAACAAGAACAATCCAGCATGAAATCAAAGCAGTTTGTAGCATATAACAAATTTGACATGGATACGATCCGAAGAAGATAGCAGCTAAGTGACACAAGCAAGCTTGCAAATAAATTTCACACAACTGTCAGCTAACATTGGTTCTAAAGTAGAAAAAACAATGGAGGCAGTATTTACATTGGGTTCCAATGCTTACTCCAGTTAATTTGTAGCAAATTCAAGCAAGCTGAAGGTTACAAGCAAGGCAATGGAGCATGAAGATAGAACTAGGCAAGCATGCAATGCATCAGAGAAGTGACAAGAAAGTTCAAAGTACATCCTACCAAGATCAGTAGGCATTTCAAAGAAGGCCAACAGCTACATACAATCACCAACATCCAAGTACAGTTAAATGATTCACAAGCAAATTCAACAACATGCATTTCCAGTTGACCCCAGAAACACAAGATTAAAGTCAGCAAATCAGGCAATTCGATAGGCTATTCGATGAAGGCCAAGGCAACACAAAGCATCTTCAAGGCTCATCAAAGGGAATTTAATCCAGCAATATGGACAACAATAAAAATCTCAAGGGGTCAACCAAAAACAGAAGATACTTGAGAGAAGGTACTTTTTACCTACCCCTCCTGCCGGCTCACTTGCCCATTCACAGCTGCCAATCCTCTCCCTCAACAACCTGAAAGGGACAAAATTGATAAAACACCAATGACAAAATTGATAAATACTAAATTCCAGAAATATACAAAAAGGATCCAATTTTTTTACCTTATCCCTGGTTGTCAATCGAAATTAGTGGGAAATTCTTTGCATTTGATGACTCATACAACAAGACAAAAAATTCAGTTAGAGGGGAAAGGATAGGGATCGGACCCAGGGGGGTATATAAAAGAGGGAGATCGCTGAAAAAAGGAGACACATACGGGGAGAGACTGGAATTCGGGAAGGGAAGCAAAAATAAAAAAATCTCTTTTTTTAAAGCATTCTCTGCTAGTATTCAAAAAAAAAGGGGCGAGATTCGAAAAAGGAAGGCCAGGTAGTGGTTCAAAGAGCAAATCTTTGGATTGGCTCAAGACCACTTTGCTTTTTTTTTTTTTTCGATCATGCGTTCCAAGCAAATTTTAACTTTGTTTCCTCTCTGTTTTCTTAAAGATCTAGTGGTTTCGGTGTTAGAGATTGGGGATTCGAAAGGTTTTTAAGTTGGGTATAGACTTGGTTGGTGATTTCTTGAGTTGGAGCAGGGAACCAGCGACGAGAAACCAGATCTAGGGTTTCGGGGTCACACGAGTTTTGGTGAAGAAGAAGAGGTCGAGAAGGGAAAAGGGTTTTTTTTACTTATAAGCTCTTGTTGAACAGAACGACGTCGTTTTATAGGGTACTCTCTCTTACTTTTTGCCTCCAAGCTCTTAATTTATTCAATTTAATCCTCTATTCATGTGATTTGAGTTTTATTCCTTCGTGATTATATGTTTATTTGCCTTGATTTCTCTAGATTCATGTCATGGATGGGTTTGATTGTCAAATGACAGCATGTTTATGGTTGATTTAATTTTAAATTGTCTTTTTGTGTTGATCAAAGTGTTGGTTTTGTTCAAACCTTAGTTTTTTTGTAAAAGGTTTTGTTAGTGATTTATTGTGAATAGATTTATATTGTTGTGTTGGTTCATATTTGTTCAAGTGTTGGTTTCTATGTTAAAAATATGATTTTGGAGGGTTATAATATGATGAAATGAATAAAAGGGATGGTTGAGATTTACTTGGGTTTCTTTAATTTTGACTTTAACTTTAAAAGGAAAAATCAAGTCTTTATCTCCAAGGTTTGATCTTTAAACATGGTTGATTCCAAGATGGATTCAAGATCACTTTTGAGTTGATTTTTGAGTATAAAAATGAAATTTTGATTTAAGGCTTAAATTCTTAAAATGGAAGTTAGCTTGTTGATTGATTTCCATGTCATTTTAGGCTAATTTTTAATTTTAAGAATCTAGGTTTTGAAATTAAAGATTTTATTCCTTATAATTAAGAATCAACTCAAAGAGGGATTAGTGGATCTCTTGGAATTGATTTTAGTTTAAGAATTAAAACTTGGCTTTAAAAGCTTGATTTTTGTTTAATTGAAGGGTGGATCCAATTATGGGTAATTGGTATTT
>AWUE01021147.1:0-60734 GCA_001974825.2 Corchorus olitorius | reverse complement strand
TTTGAACATTCATCATGTTCATCATTTGTTCTTGAAGTTCATGTAAAAAAAGGGCATTTTGATCTTATTTGAGCTAAAAGTTTGGGAAATAGATGTTTTTCTAGAGAGAAGGGAGAGCACTTTAGAACTAGAGAGAGAAGCTTAAATTTCAGAAAATGAAGGGAGGAGAGAAATGAGCTAAAAGAAAGAGATTGCAGGAAAAAAAGGCATTTTTATAGTTGTAAGGCCGGATTCCCCATTGACCCGCTTATGACCCGCGCCCCGAACCGGTTCTGACCCGGTATCATTTGCAACGGTTTAACACGCCACAAGCCCTTGAACATTTGTATTTTCTGCAATTAAGTCCCTATCTCCTCTTGTAAGTATTTTTTAGTTCATGTTTATGTTAGTTTTAATATATATTTTGTTTCAATGATTATATGTCCAACTTATTGTTCTTTTTAAAGACTCATTAGTTTCAAAGACCAAGGCAATACGTAGATGACCAAAAAAAAAGTGGCTTTAGTATTAATCTAGTAACGTATATGAACTAAAAATAAGTGATTTAGAGTAATTTGAGTTTTTTACCTTCAATAATTTGTAGGAACTAGATATAAGTAAATTATTTATGATATATATTTAATTATTGAGATTAGTGTAGTCCCATTTGCATTACATATTTATTTCCTTGTTAATTGATTGCCATTCATGAGACTAAATTAAATTGATTCCCGTGATGGAAGGGTGTTCCGGGTTGACATCCAATGTCTTATCCAGTTCGCTTCCTTCCTAGGCTTAGAACTCCCGAAAGGATACCAACCAATGCGTGGGCTGTGTCTCAAGGAGTTCTTCGTATAATGACTCGGTAATTTAATTTAATTGGAAATCTCATTCATCATGTGCATTCATGCATTCTTAGAGATTAATTAGGTCAATAGTTAAACTTAGTTTAATTCAAAAATCCCAAAAAAAATAAAATTCTAAAAAATAATGTTTTTTCTTAAATTTGGTTCTCTTTTGAAGTTTTCAAAATAATAAAATCAAAAAAAAAATTGAAAAATTGGAAAATTCAAAAAAAAAAGATTAAAGAGGTGAAAAAAAGAAGAAGGAAGTTTTCCTAAAGTTTTTTATTTTCAAAAGACGGTCTTTTTATTTTCACAATTTCCTTTTTAAGCAAAAAAGAAAAAGTAAGAGATGTTTGTATAAGGGGAAAATGAAGATTAATTGAGGGGGGTCTCGGTTATTTCTTCAAAGTCTCAACGTTTTATTTCAAAGCAAAATCAAGTTTTCTTTCAAAGTTATTTTTGAATAAAAGGTTTAATTTTCTTAAGAAAAAGACAAAAAAATTTCAAGTTTAGAATTTAGTAATAAAGCAACCGATGAAGGAAACCCATAGTTAATATTATACTAGTCAGTGCCGTCATTTTGACGGGCGTTGTGGGGGTGCTGATCCTTCCCCACACGTACCCGACTCACGGACTTAGACTTTGGTTAGAAGACCGCGTTATTAGGTTTAGTGTATCCTTTGCCAAGCTTTAGGATTTCATTTGACTTAATAAATTGGTAGGTGGCTAATCACACCTAGGCAAAAAAAAAAAGATTAGTGGCGACTCCAGTCAAATTTCAAAGTCATTGCGGCAGGGTCCCCCGGACCCGCACGTTGCGACAGGGAACATGGGCTGGATTGAAGGAGCAATTTACGGGCTAGGAGTAACTAGTAAGTCAAGGATTAAGGTGGAGGTTGCCAGTAGACCTGTTTAAGGCTCGGACTACCCGTCCAAGCCCGTAAGTCCGCCTGATATTTGGGAGAGTTTGGACAAAAATTTGAAGCCCGTTGGACGGGCTTGGACAAAATTTTAAGGTCCGCTTACAAAATGAGCCGGGCTTGGTCTTAACCATAAAAGCCCAGCCCGACGCGTATACTTAAATAATTAGAATATTTTATTTGTTTTTAATTAGATTGACTAGTTTTATTCATTAGATGTGTAAATTAATTATTTTGATAAAAATATATATGTTAATTAAGCTTTATTATCTTAGATATAATATATATTATTAAATAAATAATAAATATATTTTAAATATTAAATAATGAGTTCAAAATAAATAAATAATATGTATTTAATTACTAAATGGGTGGGCTTGGACGGGCCTTGGACAAAGGTTTTTGTAATTGGACGGGCTTGGACAAGCCATATAGGTATAAATCAAAGCTTGGGCCCGGCCCGAACCCGGCCTGGCCCGGCCCATGAACACCTCTAGTTGGCAGCAATGTTTTCATACCCGGCCCGATGCTTGGCCCGTTGAGGCCTCTGGGTCCCGGGTCAACCGGCCGGATCATAAGAGGGTTCATATATATTAGATTATTAATATTCTATATATAAATATTATATATGATGCAAATATATCACATAAAAGTTTTTGATTTGATGGTTAAAACCATTTTTTGCTCATTAAGTGTTGGGAGTTCGAATCCCATTGACAAGAAATGTTTTTTCCACATTAAAATCATATTAACCCGGTCCAATCCGGTCCGGTTTGGGTTAATCTCCGATCAAACCGCTTGTTAACCGAGTCTTGATCTCGGTTGAATTGATCCGACCGGTCGGTCCAGATTTGAAAACACTGGTTGGCTGCTCTAACAGAGCAATAAACACTCTGTCTCTTGTTTTGTTTCCCCTGTTTTCTTTTTTGTGTTTACCTTATTATTTTTTTTTGTTTCTTTGGTTATAATTTTTTGTGTTTATCTACTAAAGGCTTGCTTACCCTTAAAAATGGATAATGGGTTTGGCTTTTTTTATTCTTATTTTTAATTTTTAATTATACATTTATGGAGAAGCAGCCAGCAAGTGAACATGGCACCGCATTTTTAAAAGAAATTAGGCTGGCTTGAGAATGATAGAACGTAGCTAGGTCGGCTGGATGAGGTTTGGTAAAGTTAGATGGAAACACTTCATTTATGTATAAGGTAATAGTAGTAAGCTAATTTCATTTGGGAGTTGGGACTTACCTTTTATGGAAACAACGACTAGTACAACTATATAAAGCACCTTGATTCCTCTGTTCAAAGCAACTTTAATTTCATACAAATAAAATCCTGATGGCAGTTTTTGTTTATCTTGTTTGCCTGATTTTGGCAATAATTTTCTTTCCATTTCTCTATCGTTTCATATATAACAATGGTCGCCCACGAAACTGGCCATTAATCGGGATGACTCCGACGTTACTTCTCAACTTCCATAATGTTCTTGACAAAGTTTCCGACATGCTGGATAAAAGCAATGGCACCCTTCAATTCAAAGGAATCTGGTTCACTAACACAAGTTTCCTAGCCACAGCTGATCCTCAGAATATACGTTACTTAATGAACACAAATTATGTAGCGTATCCAAAAGGCTCGGAATGGAGAAAGCAATTCGATGTATTTGGAGAAGCGCTTTTCAATGCTGATGGTGACGAATGGAAACGTCAAAGGAGAATTTTCCATGCTTTCTTGAATCACCCACAGTTTCATCAATCTTTATCAAGGATCCTTCGGCAGCGTTTAGAACAAGGGCTTATTAATATACTTGACCATTTTTCGAAGCAAGAAATGGTTGTCGATTTTCAAGATTTGCTTGTAAGGTTTGCATCTGACATCGGTTGGATTCTGGCTACTGGCACTGATCCTCAATTTCTGTCCATTGATTTTCCAGAAAATCGATTTAATCAAGCCATGCATGATGTTTTGGAGGCGGCATTCTATAGAGCTATTATGCCTGATAGCTTGTGGAAGTTGCAGAGTTGGCTACAGGTTGGGTTAGAGAAGAAACGAAGCGATGCTTGGAAATATTTCGACCATGTTTTAGCACAGCATATATCGATGCAACGAAAGAAATTATTAAGCAGAAATGATGATCAAGAAGAGAATTTCAATTTCCTAAATTGTTACTTAACGGGACATAAAGTAACAGGACCGACACCAAAAGATAGTCTTATAAGAGACAATGTCATACATTTTCTGTTCGCCGCAGACGACACTTACAGCACAAGTCTAGGTTGGTTTTTCTATCTCCTCTCCCAAAATCCCAGAGTTGTACCTAAAATAAGAGAGGAATTAAAACGAAACTTGTCGATGAAAAAAGTTGGGGAATTCCAAGTTCCTGCATCATTCGATGAGTTGAATAAGTTACCATATTTGCAAGCAGCATTATGTGAAACATTAAGGCTGTATCCACCAAATCCTTACGAATTCAGGACATCGACTCAACGAGACACCCTTCCAAGTGGCCATCAAGTCAATCCCCAATCGGTGATTATATTAGCCATATATGCAATGGGAAAGATGACGTGGCTGTGGGGGGAAGATTGCCATGAATTCAAACCAGAGAGATGGATCACCAAGGAAGGAAAGCTTAAACGTGAGCCCCCAAGTAAATTTTTCGCTTTCCTTTCAGGACCAAGGATTTGTCCCGGAAAAGAATTGTCGTTTTTCCTAATGAAGGCTACTGCATCAACCATAATCCATAACTTTGATGTGCATGTAATTGAAGGCCAGGATATGAATCCTATAAATAGTGCTTTTCTTCACATGAAGCACGGCTTGAAGGTTAGGATCAAGAGCAGATACGGACATGAATTGTAGAAGTAGTAATTTAGTTTTTAGTACTGCTGAGTAAGAATAAGGCTATATTTTGGCACAAAAAAAAAAAAGAATAAGGCTATATAGCTCATGTTTTTGCAAGATTTTACATTTTTACTATGGACTATGTGTAGAATAAGGATATGGGCGACATTTTATCCAAAATGATGTATGAAAGAAAATAAGTCTCATTCGAAGCGTTAGTTTTTTTTTTTGAGTTTTGCTACGCAACCCAGTAAATTGATCCGAAATTTTGGTCCCTATGATGTGTTCTTATACGGTTAGTCTAGCAGACTTGTCTCACCACTACTTGAGTGGAGTTTTACTACATAACATGGGATGACTAGCCATAATACGTTATTGGGGACAAAATTCGGGTCAATTTTTCGGACTATGTGGAATTTCCTTTTTTTTTACCCGAAACATTGAGAAATCTTTATCTATTTATTTTATCTATTCTATTATATAACATTTTCCATATCACCAGAGAAATTTGAATTCAATCTTCCATAAGATTTCTCTTATAATTATATATAATAACTTGAGTATTGTTATTTGACCCTCTAATTTATCCTTCCACTTGACCCTCCTGACATGTCATTAGAAAACTTATTATATTTTGTAAAATCCTATTCGATACTTAGCCTAAAATCAAGGGATTTACCCTGCAAACTCTCTATATTTATAACTAGGGGCTAAATCTGGATTTAATTTATTACCTTAATTATTAAGAGGGCTAAAACTGGAATTAATTTATTACCTTAATTACTAGGAGGGGCAAATTGGAGGGACAATTTGGAGGGTAAAAAAGAATTATTTTTTAGAAGTTTATTGGAACTACATGTTAGAGAGTTTTGATAAAGGGAAAGCTATAAATACTCATGATTTGCATTTTTTTTTGTTCAAACTCATGATTTGCATTGAAAAATAGTACTTATATTTTTTCACATTAAATTTGCATGTCTCCAAACAACTAAAAAATATATTCTTGTATCCAAACACCTAAATATCCCTTATATTTATATCAAGTGTTATTCTTGAGTACAAATCATGAGTACTTTTGTAACATCTCCTTTTTGATAAAATTATATCACGCGCATTGCACGAGAATTCTTTAGGTACATACGTCATTACACGAGATTGATATTTATTTATATATATTTTCAGATTTATTAAATTCGCAAGCACTATCGATCGTTTTCATGATTTTTTGCGTACTATATACAGTACAACAGAAAAATAGATAGGGGGCGTAATAAATTGATGGCTTCCGTGAATAATTAGCAGGAACTTGTCAATTTTTTCTTGAAGTGGGAATGTTTTAATTTTCCAACTTTAGTTCACTAATCGAATATAGGAGTCCGACAGGCCACGCGTTACTGTTGGGGTATAGCTTACATTTATCATAGTTGTGTATGTCCATATACTCCAAGTAAGCTTAAATGTACTCGAATTGTTAGCTCAATTGATAAGTGAATCGTGCCTGGATTGTAAGGTCCTGGATTCAAATCTCACGGAATGTGAGTTTAGTTTGTAATTTGTTTATTTGTGTATTTGGTAGATAAATGGTTTATCTATGTTAGTTTCTTAGTTTGAGCATATAGAGATTCATTCTGATTAAAAGATTTCACATGTGGTTAAAGAAAAATAAGCTTAAATGTGAATATATCAAATTATCAAGGATCTCGTGTTTCATGAATAATATAGTAAATTCTATGTTGATTATATTTTTAATAGATACTTGAGAATTTTAAGGTATATAATTTTTTGGGGAAAGATATCCCAGATATTTAGGGATTTTAAGGGTTATTATTATTATTATATTATATATTTTTTTACATTTAAAGATTATTTCAGGTGGCATAGACATTTGATTCACTGCCGAGTATGACAATATATAAAGCACCCATGTTTTGAAAATTGAAATCAAAACTTATAAAAGTTGATATCTTTACAAGACCGTGATGGCGGTTTTTGTGTATTTCATATGCATAATCCTGGCAATCATTTTTCTTCGCTTCCTCTATGGCTTCACAAATAGAGATGGTCTGCCTCGAAACTGGCCATTTGTTGGGATGACTCCAACAATGCTTGTCAACTTCAATCGCTGGCATGAAACAATTGTCCAAGTCCTGAACAGAAGCAATGGCACCTTTCATTATAAAGGGATTTGGTTCACCAACACAAGTTTCTTGGGCACCTGCCATCCTGACAACTTGCGTTACATAATGAACACAAATCATACAGCATACCCCAAAGGGTTGGAATGGAGGAAGCATTTCGATGTATTCGGTGAAGCGCTTTTAAATTCAGATGGTGAGCAATGGAAACATCAAAGGAGGATTTTTCATGCTTTCTTGAATCATCTCCAATTTCATCAATCTGTTTCCAGGATCCTTTCAGAGCGTCTGGAGCATGGGCTTATTCAAGTGTTGGACCATGTTTCCAAACGACAACAGGTGGTTGACTTGAATGATTTGCTTGTAAGGTTTGCGTCTGATATTGGTTGGACCATGGCTACCGGCTCTAACCCTCACTTTCTCTCCATTGAATTTCCAGAAAATAAATTCCAGAATGCGATGAATGACGTTTTCGAGGCGGCATTTTACAGAGTCATCTTGCCAGATAGCTTATGGAAGTTGCAGAGTTGGCTCCAGGTTGGGTTAGAAAAGAAACGAAGCGATGCTTGGAAATATTTTGACAATGTTTTAGCTGAACATATAGCCATGCAACGCCAAAAATCCAACAAAGCAATCGCACTGAGCTCGAGCAGAGATAGTGAAGAAGAGAATTTCAATTTTATAAATTGCTATTTGATAGGACATGAGGTAACAGGACCAACACCTAAAGATAGTCTTATTAGGGATAATGTTTTACACTTCCTATTGGGCATAGATGATTCTAACAGTACAACTCTCAGTTGGTTCTTCTATCTCCTCTCCAAAAATCCTATAGTTGAAGCTAAAATAAGAGAGGAAATAGAAAGTAACTTGTCGATGAAACAAGTAGGGGAGTTCCAAGTACCTGCATCCTTCGATGAGTTGAATAAATTGCTGTATCTCCAAGCAACCTTGTGTGAAACACTGAGGCTATACCCGCCATTTCCTTTCGAAATTAGGACACCTACTCAGCAAGACATCCTCCCTAGCGGTCATCGCGTCAATCCAGGACTGGTAATTTTATCAACCATACATGCGATGGGAAGGATGACATGGTTGTGGGGTGAAGATTGCCATGAATTTAAACCTGAAAGGTGGATCACCCAGGAAGGAAAGTTTAAACGTGAGCAGCCGACTAAATTCTTTGCCTTCCTTTCAGGACCAAGGATTTGTCCAGGAAAAGAATTGTCATTTCTTCTGATGAAGGCTATTGCATCAACTATAATTTATAACTTTGATGTGCATGTCATCGAAGGCCAGGACATGACTCCAAAACCAAGTGGGTTTCTTCACATGAAGCATGGCTTGAAGGTTAGGATTAAGTGCAGATCTGGACATGAAATTTAGTGCAAACCAAAGGCTATAGCTTGTGTTCGCTAGACTTTAATATTTAGTGACTAATTAACCAGTACAACCATATATTTATCTGTTTGCATTTTATGTAATTTACCCTTAATTTATTGTGTGTCTTTTGTCCTTAAAGGGATAGCCCAATGGTTAAGAGCTTGAACCTCCAATAGGAGGTCTCAAATTCAAATCTTGGGATGATCGGGGTGGGTTTTGGGATGAGAGAAAACTACGTCCCTTTGTAACCTATATTATAATTTCATGTTCACATGTAGAAAAAAAAATTATGTGTTTTTTTTCAAGTCATTTTTGGACTTGTTTAAATGCCTGGATATTTGGATTGTTCACATGAAGTGCGGCTTGATGGTTAGGATCAAGAACAGATCTGGACATGAAATTTATAGTGCAAACTAAGGCTACATCATGTGTTCGCTAGATAATTTTACAATGTAATTTACCTTTCAATATTAATTTAGGGAAAAGATTTGAGTACTACCTAAACCTCCACTACTTGGAGTAACTACCCATTTAAGAAAATGACACACCACCCATTGAATATTGGTTGTACCCTTGGTAGTGGTGGGAGAGGTAATACTTGTACCCTCATTTTATTGTGTATGAGTGTGTATGTTTTCTTTTCTGAGTCTTTTGGAGTTCATTTAAAAGCCTAGATGGTGGACATTAATACTTTTAGATGGACTTGATTGTGTTTTGGATGTAAAAATGACCTTTTTAAAAGTTTCTAACATACATATTATTAATACAACTATATACAACAACTATATAGTTGTATACACAAAAATGCATTATTATCATTCTCAATGTGGGGTTGACACGTGTCCTTTTTTTTTCTCCACTCTTAGTTACCATTGGACTGTTATCTTGGGTCGGTCTGTTTGCTTTCTTTGCAGGCCCAAAACTCCTCCTAATTTGAGTTTCCCTCTTTTGTGTCTTACCTGTTCTCTGTCAGCTCCAAATTTAGAAGCTTCTAGGGACGAAAAATCTTAACACTTTTCTTCCCCTTCATTTTTAGCATAGTTTTCTCTATCACCTTAATTTATTTGTTAAAACTTGAAAACAAACGAGATATAATACTAGGGACACGTGGCATAATTTGGTGTATGGAGTGTGGCACAAAAATGGGGATAGGTGATCTCCATTCCAATCCTAGTGGCAGTTTTTGTTTATTTTATTTGCTTGATTTTGGCAATAATTTTCTTTCCTTTTCTCTATCGTTTCATATATAAAAATGGTCTTCCACGAAACTGGCCATTTGTTGGGATAACTTCGACGATACTTCTCAACTTCAATCATGTTTTTGACAAAGCTTCCGACATGCCGGATAAAAGCAATGGCACCCTTCAATTTGAAGGTTCACTAACACAAGTTTCCTAGCCACGTCTGATCCTCAGAATATACGTTACATAATGAACACAAATTATGTAACGTATCCAAAGGGTTGGAATGTAGGAAGCAATTCGATGTATTTGGAGAAGCGCTTTTCAATGCCGATGGCGAAGAATGGAAATGTCAAAGGAGAATTTTCCATCCTTTCTTGAATCACTCATAGTTTCATCAATCTCTTTCAAGGATCCTTCGACAACGTTTAGATCCAAGGGCTTATTAATATACTTGACCATTTTTTCGAAGAAAAAGATGGTTGTCAATTTCCAAGATTTGCTTGTAAGGTTTGCATCTTATATTGGTTGGATACTGGCTACTGGAACTGACCCTCAGTTTCTGTCCATTGATTTTCCAGAAAATCGATTCAATCAAGCCATGCATGATGTTTTGGAGACGACATTTTACAAAGCTATTTTGCCTGATAGCTTGTGGAAGTTGCAGAGTTGGCTCCAAGTTTGCTTAAAGAAGAAACAAAGCCATGCTTGGAAATATTTCGACAATGTTTTAGCAGAACATATATCGATGCAACAAAATTAATTATCGAACAGAAATGATGATCACGAAGAGAATTTCAATTTTCTAAACTGTTACGTATAGGACATAAAGTAACAAGACCGACACCAAGACAGTCTTATAAGAGACAATGTCATACACTTTCTGTTCGCCACGGACGACACTTACAACACAAGTCTAGGTTGGTTCTTTTATCTCCTCTCCCGAAATCCCAGGGCTGTACCTAAAATAAGAGAGGAATTAAAACGAAACTTGTTGATGAAAAAAGTTGGGGAATTCCAAGTTCCTGCATCATTCGATGAGTTGAATAAGTTACCTATCTCCAAGCAGCATTATGTGAAACATTAAGGCTGTATCCACCAAATCCTTACGAATTCAGGATAAAGACTAAACGAGACACCCTTCCAAGCGGCCATGGAGTCAATCCACAATCGGTGATTATATTAGCCATATATGTAATGGGAAAGATGACATGGCTCTGTGGGGGGGGGGGGAGATTGCCATGAATTCAAGCCCGAAAGGTGAACCACCAAGGAAGGAAAGCTTAAACGTGAGCCCTGGATTTGTCTTTGGAAAAGAATTGTCATTTTTCCTAATGAAGGCTACTGCATCAACCATAATCCATAACTTTGATGTGCATGTAATTAAAGGCCATGATATGAATCCCATAAAGAGTGTTTTTCTTCACATGAAGAATGACTTGAAGGTTAGGATCAAGAGCAGATATGGACATGAATTGTAGAAGTAGTAATTTAGTGTTTAGTACTGCTGAGTAAGAATAAGGCTATAGCTCATGTTTTTGCAAGATTTTACATTTTACTATGGACTATATGTAGAATAAGGATGAAATTTTGGTAACCTCCCTATGACATTTTGGTAACCTCATTATGAAATTTTGGTAACCATACTATGAAATTTCGGTAACCTCCCTATGGAATTTTTGTAACTTCCCTATAAAATTTTGGTAACCTACTATGTAATTTTGGTAACCTCCCTATGAAATTTTTGTAACCTTATGAAATTTTTGTAACTTTTCTATGAACTTTTGATCACCACACTATAAAATTTGGGTAACTACCCTATAAAATTTTGGTAACCTCCCTATGAAATTGTGGTAATTACCTCTCTAGAAAGCATAAAACGCTCTACCATCTCACTTGTTATTTCTTCTTCTTTCTTGTTTCTACTTTTTGCATAAAAATTATCGGTAACAAATCTAATTCGTTATTTTGTTCAATTTTTTCATAAAAAATTCAACAAAATTCCAGCATTGTTATAAATTGTAACAACCGAGTAAGAAAGAATTCGGCCAAAAAAAAAAGTAAGAAAGAAAAAAATCCCTCACGCAGAGCCTAAATTGACTATTGCTTCCAATAATAAACTATAAATTGAAAAAATGCAGCAAGGACAACTTGAAGCCCTTGAACAAAATCTCTCATGAACCGACAAAGTTCCATAGAATTCCTCCCTCTTTTGCCTATAAATACCGGTCTCTTTTGGCGATTTAAGTATGCCATAACTTTAGGGCACTGTGGAACCATTCTTGTTAGAATGTGAGTACTTACACCATCGGTTCTCTGTCGTCGGACGTCTACATGGTGATGGTGGGTGGGCTAAGGATTTTGCAAGGAGGGGAGAGTTTTCTGATGGAGGAATTACAAACGAGAACTCAAAAAGAAGGAAAAGTGAGGTGGTAGGGAGTATTAAGTTTTTATTTCTTAATGTACTCAAAACAAATTTCAACCGTTAGATTTAAAATTTTATACGTGGCATTCATCGAGATATGAATTGACCTCTCGAGTGCATTTTATAGATTGGAGAGGAGCCAAATGCAGTTTAAGCAAGTCTTAGGTTTTATTGACGCAGGTTTCTATCTATTAATGAATTCATACAATTTTGTCTGGGCTTTGAAAAAAAAATTTTGCTTTATTTTATTTTGTCTTTTAGTTATGATGTTTATATATGTTTACTCCATACCTCATTTTGATTTGCTGTCTTGACATGAGATTTATAATGTAACAATTAAGGGTTTAAATTCTACTAGGATCATCCTAAAAAGGGGTACTTTTTAGGATCCCATTAAAATGATGTCATCTAATCAATTTTGAATCACCACCAAGATATATTTTACACCCTCATTCACCATATAAACTCTTATTAATTGCATATCATTAATTGTATTAATTCACCCTTGATTCTAGTTAAAATTGAATTTATTTTGTGAAAATAGATTTTTTCCATATTTAAGAATATACTTTAAAGAGTAGATTTTATTATTTATGATTATTCTAAAATATTACCATTAACCATTTTTTTAGTTGAAACCATCCACACCCATTTATAATTCTAATTTAATTTCTTTTAAAAAATATTTATTAATCAAAAGAATCAAATTATGATGACCAATTATATTAATTAATATTTGAATTTGTTCTAAAATAATTAAATTAATTTGCCACTAGTAAATAAAAAAAATCTATTTCACATCCAAAACCAATCTTAATGTGAAAAAAAAGTCATGTTATAAGGCAAAAAAAATCATTAAAAAAATTATAAAAAAAGTCACGTTGCAAGTAAAAAAAAGAAGAAGTTATAAATAAAATTTATTAATAAAATTATTCAATTTTAACTAAGGTTAAAATTATGTTAAGGTAATTAATAAAAATTTAATTAGGTGTGGTATGGTGTAAATTAGGATTTGATGATGATTCAAATTTGATTAATTGACATCATTTCAATGGAATTCTAAAAACACTCATTTTTAGGATGATTCTAATATAATTTAAACCTAATAATTAATGCATTTTTTCTTTTGTCTGTGCTTTGCAAAGAAAATTCCAAAATTAATCGTGCGTCCTCCTTCGCCTCTACCATGAATCATGGCTCCTATGACCTATCGATCCATTGAGCCTGTCCTTTTGGGTACTTGGGGTGACTACAAAATCCCATTTTCTATATTTGTTCAATATATTCAGATTTGGGCCTTACAAAATTTCCTTTTTTTATTTTTTGTAATAACAACATTTTGGGGTTCGCATTTTTTATAGTAACGGTGGTCGTCGATTGATGCCAAATTTCCAATTCGATTGGGGCATCGCAACCTCGTTTGACAAAAATATAAAGGGCAAGAATTAACCAACAAAATCCACAGATAAACGGGAAAACGAAAATGGGAAAGAAATGAAACAAGCAAACATTTTACATTTACATCATTTTATGGAGACGTTAAACAAGCTAAAGCCATTATTATCATAATAATTACTTAATAATGTATCACCTCTAGATTATACTCGACAATGGCATGACCGGTTTTAATAATGTCGAATTCACGCATATCCGCTAATGCAACTCCACGTGCCAGCCGGAAAACGCCTGAACCGCCTATGATGGGCATCTCACCGTGTGGCGCCCCCGAGACTCTACCCAAAATGGTAAGACTGCTACCATTGAACTCACCGCTTGTGAAGACAAAATTCATGACCATAAGAATGCCCACTTCGTCTTGCCCAGAAAAGGAATACAGTCCTTGAGCCCGACCAATTTCCTTGGACGTGGGTTCGGACCCTTCTGTCAAGGGATCATCCATGATGGAAACTAGACCAAACTGAGTTGCCAATGTATCAGTGACAGTTGCGCGGCCAACCCGCACCGCTGTCAAGTTGTTTCCTGCAAATCTCTCATGAAAGAAGAAATGGAGCTTCGTTACCTTTTCTTTTGCATTCATCGGGATCTTTTGGAACCATTCATCCACTTCCTTTGCCTGATCTTCATTGCTGCAATGCGCTATTCGCATGGCCATGCCTACCATCAAAGTTATTGCTATTACAACACCAAGCTTTTCCATTACTTCTTCTGATCTTTTGCAATAAAATAAATCGATTTATTTATATACAACTTCATGCATACTCGACGAAATTATTAATTAACTTGTGAATGTCTTTTAGGTGGGAATCACCTAATTTGATCATACAATGATACAATGATGTAATTATTTTATTGTTCCCCTCTTTATGTATGTAATATACATTATTATATCTTTCAATTCACATGTTTTTTCCCCTTAATTTGTTAACTACGAATTAAAAAAAATAAAAGGATTAATGGTGTGGGTTCCTATTCGTCTGGCCTTCAAAAACCAACTACTTTAGTCACCAATAAATTGCCCATGTGTTGTACCTTCTCCATTTCAAAATATTTTATACTTTTCTTTACTGAATAGAGTAAGTGATCATATAATTGGGTACTGCATGGATTGGTTGAGATCACTTGGGATTTTAATTGATTTTTATTATCTTTAAATATTTTTATTACACCAAATCTTTCTGAACTTTGTATCTTGAGATTTCTAATGTGTAATTAACGAAGTCGATCGTGCTTATTTTCTGTGCTTTAAAGAAAGACTCTCGTGTTTTTTGGTATGATTAAATTTCGTATTCCATAATTACATTACGGTTAGTCTTGGCCACCATGGTCAACATGGGCATCTTAGTCACCTAGGGCTAGGACGTTGTAATGCTTATATATATATCCTCGAACATTTTGGCCAATTTTGATCAACTTACATGGTAATGGTTAGGTTTTGACATTTTGGCCAAATTTTGAGACTGAGTAATGTGAAGTGATATAGGTCGTGATAGTTAATTAGTACTGTTGGTCATTTTGGCCATTTTAACCATCGAGTGATGATTAGCCTTAACATTTTGGTGATAGTTTGCCTTCGCTATTTTAATCAATTTTAAGCAACTTGGGTTGTGATGGTTAGTCTTAACAATTTTGACAAATTTTAGTCACCAAGGGTCGCGATGGTTAGCCATGGCATTTTGGCCACCTTAAGTCGTGATGGTTAGTTTGGGCTATTTTGGTCAATATCGGCCACAGAAGTTGTGATGATAATTAGTCTTTGACATTTTGGTCATCGAGGATCGTGATAACGCTTGAGCCATTTTAGTCAAGTTAGACCTCAAGTATTATGATGATTAGCCTTGGTCATTTTGATTAAATTTGGCCAGAGTCATGATGATTAGCCTTGGTCATTTTGGCCACCAAGAGTCGTGATTGTTAGTCTTTAGCATTTTTAATCAATTTGGCAACCGAGAATCCTGATGATTAGCCATTCTGACCATTAAAGGCCGTGATGTTAGGCTTTGGCATTTTGGCCACTAAGATTTGTGATAGTTAGTCTTGTACATTTTAACCAATTTTGGCCACTGAGAGTCATGATAATTTGCCTTTGATATTTAATTATCATCCTTGATCACCGTGAGGGCCGTGATGGTTAGTCTTTTGGTCATTTTGGTGAATAAACTGATTGTAATTTAAACCCATCAGAATTTAGTTGGTCAACTAAAGTGGATATGTTACCGGTCGAAATTTGGTTGTATTAATAGTATAATAATCTTTAACCCAGATTTACCAAAATAATATTTTTTCTCATTCTTTTTATTTGCTCTAACTCTAAAACTATGTATGAATATATATATTCTTCCAGTTAAAAGTTTCATTTTGAATAATTTTCCACCAGTTCCATGGTCGAAAATTCCGGATATATATTACGGGATTTTAATGTGTTTTTTTTTTAAAAAAAAAATTGTCGGAACATCGAGAATATTAATATATGGTGTGTGGCCTGTCATGGAAGCAGCAGTTGGGTTACGATGGATTAGGCAAAACGCACAACTTGAATGCTCAGCCATTTTACAATATAAAGTGCCTTGATCGATGCTATGTTCTAATCAAGCAACTCTAATTTCGTAATCTCCTTACAAAATTGTAATGGAGGTTTTCGAATACCTTGCTTGCTTGATCTTGGCAATCTTTTTTCTTCGTTTTCTCTATGGCGTGGCAAATAACGATGGTCTCCCTCGAAACTGGCCAATTTTTGGGATGACTCCAACAATGCTTCTCAATGTCAATCGCGCTCATGAAAAAATTGCCCAAGTCCTCAACCAATGCAATGGCACCTTTCATTATAAAGGAATTTGGTTTACCAACACAAGTTTCTTAGGCACCTGCCATCCCGAGAACTTGCGTTACATAATGAACACAAACCATGCAGCATATCCCAAAGGGCCCGAATGGAGGAAGCACTTCGATGTATTTGGAGAAGCTCTTTTTAATTCCGATGGTGAGCAATGGAAGCATCAAAGGAGAATTTTCCATGCTTTCTTGAGTCATCCGCAATTTCATCAATCTCTTTCCAGGATCCTTCGGGAGCATTTAGAGCACAGGCTTATTCAAGTATTGGATCATGTTTCGAAACAACAGACGATAGTTGAATTGAATGATTTGCTTGTAAGGTTTGCATCTGATATTGGTTGGATATTGGCAACCGGCTCTAACCCTCAGTTTCTCTCCATTGAATTCCCGAAAAACAAATTCCAAAATGCAATGGATGACGTTTTTGAGGCTGCATTCTACAGAGTTATCTTACCAGATAGCTTATGGAAGTTGCAAAGTTGGCTCCAAGTTGGGTTAGAGAAGAAACGAAGCGATGCTTGGAAATATTTTGACGATACTGTAGCTGAACATATAGCCATGCGACGCGAGAAATCCAACAAGACAATTGCATCGAGGAGTGATCATGATCATCAAGTAAATTTCAATTTTCTGAATTGCTACTTGACAGGACATGAGGTCACAGGCCCAACACCTAAAGATAGTCTTATAAGAGACAATGTTATACAATTTCTGTTTGGAATAGACGATGCTAGCACTATAGCTCTCGGTTGGTTCTTCTATCTCCTCTCCGAAAAATCCCATGGTTGAAGCTAAAATAAGAGAGGAAATAAAAGGAAACTTGTCGATGAAACAAGTAGGGGTGTTCCAAGTACCGGCGTCCTTCGATGAGTTGAATAAATTGGTGTATCTCCAAGCAGCTTTATGTGAAACACTGAGGCTATACCCGCCATTTCCTTTCGGATTTAGGACATCAACTCGACATGACATACTTCCAAGCGGCCATCGCGTCAGTCCAGGAACGGTAATTATATCAACCATACATGCGATGGGAAAGATGACATGGTTGTGGGGAGCAGATTGCCATGAATTTAAGCCTGAAAGGTGGATCACCAACGAAGGAAAGCTCAAACGTGAGAAGCCGACTAAATTCTTTGCATTCCTTTCAGGACCAAGGATTTGTCCAGGAAAAGAATTGTCCTTTCTTCTAATGAAGGCTACTGCATCAACTATAATCCATAACTTTGACGTGCATGTCATTGAAGGCCAGGATATGACTCCGAAAAGGAGTGGGATTCTTCACATGAAGCATGGCTTGATGGTTAGGATCAAGAACAGATCTGGACATGAAATTTAGTACAATCTGAGTCTACAACATGTGGTCGCTAGACTTTACAATGTTTACCGACTATTTGACTTGTCCATATCATCTATTTGTATATGTAATTTACCCTTAATGTGTGTGCTTTCTTTTCCATGTCTTTTGGACTTTGTTTAATTGCCTGGATTATTGGACTTTAATACTTTATGTGGAATAAGTAGATTGGTAAGTACATAACATTTTCCTTTGAGGAAGCGTAAAAATTCACGACTCCTCGTAGATTACTCTGCTCGTCGATCCAAGAACCACTGTAACGGAGTTGTAAAAATGGTGTAAAGATCTTGATGATTTTTCTCTCTTTCACTTTTGCCATGAATTTATGCCTGAAAGGTGGATCATTGAGGTAGGAAAGCTTAAACGTTAGCAGCCGACTAAATTCTTTGCGTTCATTTCAGGACCAAATATTTGTCGAGGGAAAGAATTGTCCTTTCTTATGATGAGGGCTATTGCATCAACTATAATCCATAACTTCGATGTGCATTTCAATATTGAAGGCCAAGATATGATTCCAAAAAGAAGTGCGCTTCTTCACATGAAGCATAGCTTGATGGCTAGGATCAAGAGGCAAGAGCATATGTGGACATGAAATTTAGTGCAAACCAAATGCTATAGCTTGTGTTCGCTAGATCACTTTACAATCTTTACTAGTACAATTAACTAGTGTACCATATCATTAATCATCTGTCTATGTAGTCTACCCTCTAATTAATGTATTGCCGGGTCTTTTGGACTTTGTTTTAATGCCATGGATTGGACTTTTCTTCCCTATGCCTATTTCCTTGGACCTGTTGACTTTTTTTTGTAACTTTTGAAACTTGAAATGTTATCTGTTTCTTGTTGAAATGATTGTCGGTTGGGCTCTTTGGTAGTATATCTTTTATACCTACATGGAGGCACGTTCTAAAAATGGGCTTCGTAAAAGTTAATATATATTGTCCATATTTATGTGTGGTATGGCATGTATATATCAGTTCACCAAAGAAGGGTATATGATCAATATTATGGACAAATACCTAGATTGACCATGGAGTTTCTTACTAAAATTTTGTTGAATTTCACTTATATAAACTTTCATTTTGGATACTTTACACATTATTTTTTTTCTTTTGGCCGAAAACACATTAGACTAATCATATAAATCCCAATATTTATATACACCATCAGTTGGAGCTCCACAATAGGGTTAACAACTGTTTTATTTTTTTTGAGGGATATAGGATACATACTAATTTCTTAATATTTTATAGGTATACTAATTTTCTTAATTTATTATTTAAAATTATTACTTAAAATAACATAAGAAGTGTTTTATTTTTTTTTGAGGGAAAATAGGATACATACTGATTTCTTAATATTTTATAGGTATACTAATTTCTTAATTTATTATTTAAAATTATTACTTAAAATAACATATGTCAACCTTTCTTACTCACTTGTACAATATGATAAACTCAACTGTCATTGTATGATATTATAATTTTTTCGTTAAGCTTGCACCATATTATATATAATTATTTAACATGGTAAGGTCAAACACTATTTCCTTTTTTTTTTTAAATCACAAAAGAGAATCTCGTGTTACATGAATAAATATATAATTTGGTAGGGCAAAATACTTGCCTCTGTTTAATCACAAAAGAGGACCTCGTGTTACATGAATAAGTTAGTAATCTAATTTTGGGGAATGAAATCCCAGATATATAGGAATTTTAAGTCTTCTTTTTTTTGTTTAAGAATATTAGGTACGAGCTGCCTTTTAAAAAAAAAGCGAATATGACAACATATAAACCGCCCTTTACAAAATCTAAGGTAAGGCAAACTAAACTAAAATTTCATATCTACTAACGGGCTTTCTTACCCTTAAAAGTGGAGAAATGGTTTTCGCTTTTTTCTTTCATATTTATAATTATACATTTAAGAAGAAGCAGGGTGATAAAAGGTAAATGAAGGTGGCACCTTGCATTTTTTGAGTAATTAGGCTCGAGAGTAATAGAACCTAGCAAGGTCGGCCGGATGAGAGGTTGGTAAAGTTAGATGGAAACATTTCATTCATTTACGTGTATTATAAGGTAATAGTTTGGGGCTTGCTTTTTTTTGGAAAGAACAACAAGTACAAGTGTACAACTATATATATAAAGCACCTTGATTCATCTGTTTTAAGCAACCTTATAATTTCATACAGAATCCTGATGGCAGTTTTTGTTTATCTTGTTTGCCTGATCTTGGCAATAATTTTCTTTCCCTTTCTCTACCGTTTCATATATAGCAATGGTCTCCCTCGAAATTGGCCATTAGTTGGGATGACTCCAACAATGCTTCTCAACTTCAATCGCTTGCATCAAATAATTGCCGAAGGCATGAACCAAGTCAATGGCACCTTCCATTATAAAGGAATTTGGTTTACCAACTCAAGTATCTTGATCACTTGCCATCCTGAGAATTTGCATTACATGATGAACACAAACTATGCAGCACACCAAAGGGTCCGAATGGAGGAAGCACTTTGATGTATTCGGAGAAGGGCTTTTTAATTGCGATGGAGAGGAATGGAAGCAACAAAGGAGAATTGTTCATGCTTTCTTGAATCATCCGCAATTTCGTCAATCTCTTTCCAGGATCCTTCGGGAGCGTCTAGAGCATGGGCTTATTCAAGTGTTGGACCATGTTTCAAAACGACACCTACTGGTGGACTTGTATGATTTGCTTGTAAGGCTTGCGTCTGATATTGGTTGGACCATGGCTACCGGCTCTAACCATCAATTTCTCTCCATTGAATTTCTGGAAAATAAATTCCAAGAAGCAATGAGTGATGTTTTCGAGTCGATATTTTATAGATTTATCTTGCCAGATTGCTTATGGAAGTTGCAAAGTTGGCTCCAAGTTGGGTTAGAGAAAAAACGGAGTGATGCTTGGAAATATTTTGACAATGTTTTGGCTGAACGCATAGCCATGCAACGTGAAAAATTCAAAAAAGCGATCGCATCAAGCATAGATCACGATCAAGAGGCCGAGTATTTCAATTTACTAAATTGTTGCTTGACGGGACATGAGGTCGTAGGACAAATACCTAAAGATAGTCTCATAAGAGATAATGTTACAGCGAATCTGTTCGGCATGAATGATTCTACCAGTATGACTCTCAGCTGGTTCTTCTATCTCCTCTCCCAAAATCCTAAGGTTGTACCTAAAATAAGGGAGGAAATAGAAAGAAACTTGTCAATGAAAAAAGTAGGGGAGTTCCAACTACCGGTATCCTTCGATGAGTTGAGTAAATTGGTGTATCTTCAAGCAGCTTTATGTGAAACACTAAGGCTATATCCGCCATTTCCCTTCGAATTGCGGACATCGACTCGTCATGACATCCTTCCAAGTGGCCATCGCGTCAATCCAGGAATGGTAATTATATTTGCCATACAAGCGATGGGAAAGATGACATGGTTGTGGGGGGGAAGATTGCCATGAATTTAAGCCTGAAAGGTGGATCACCAAGGAAGGAAAGCTCAAGCGCGAGCAACCGACCAAATTTTTTGCCTTCATTTCAGGACCAAGGATTTGTCCCGGAAAAGAATTGTCATTTCTTTTGATGAAGGCTACTGCATCAACTGTAATCTATAACTTTGACGTGAATGTCATTGAAGACCAGGATATGACTCTAAAAAATAGTGGGTTTCTTCAAACTAAGCATGGCTTGAAGGCAAGCATTACGAGCAGATCTGGACATGAAATTTAGTGCAAAATAAAACTAAAGGCTATAGCTTGTGTTCACTAGATTTTAGAATGATTAACTTGTCCAACCATATTATCTATCTACGTAATTGTCCCTTATTTATTTATTGTACGAGTGGTGCGTCTTTTTTCCAAGTCTTTTGGACTTTGTTTAAATGACTGGATTGGATTGGACTAAATAAAAAAGAGACTTGTTGACTTCTTTTTCTGGTTTCGGAAAACTGCTTTTCATAATGTTGATTTCTTGGAATGTTCGTGAATTGGGTTGTGAGAAAAGGGGGGTTGTATACAAAATTTTTAATTGGTTCATTAAGGTGAAATTAGAGTAGAGAATCTCTCAAAGCAGTTTTTGGGCTATGATGAACATTCATTTGTTCTTTGGAGTCTACAACTTGTTTTTCACATATATGACACCCATAAAAAAAGAGTTCTAACCCTCACTTTCTCTCCATAGAATTCCCGGAATCACAAGTTCCAGAATGCAATGAATGACGTTTTTGAGTCGGCGTTTTACTGATTTATCATGCCAGATACCTTATGGAAGTTGCAAAGTTGGCTCCAGGTTGGGTGAGAAAAGAAACTAAGTGGTGCTTGGAAATGTTTTGACTGTAAGGGATAAGTGACCACCTTATCCTTCATCTTAAATTCAAATTCAATTTTTGATTTGTAAAATTTGTTACACCAGATAGTTTATTATACTAGATAGCTCTTTGTATTTGACTTATACCAAAACTCATGTATTGTATAAATACCTTATAACCAATTAATGAAATTAAATAGGTTTTTCCCTCCATTTTCCATATTCAGCTTCTAGCCTTAACCGGCATTGAATCTCTACATGGTATCAGACTTTTTCTAAGCTAAAGCTTGATTGATCCTTGTTTTTCTTTCTTCTTATCAATGGCTGCTGCAAACACCACCACGCCCTAACCCATTTCCATCAACGCCACTTCTCAGTTGCCATTGAAATTTACCTCCAAAAACTTCTCTTCCTGGCGTGCCCAATTTGACGCTCTCCTTCAAGGTTTTGACCTCGCTGGATTTGTTGATGGCACTCATGCCGCACCACCCAAAGAAGTGACCAAAGATGGTCGAACGATTGCCAACCCCGACTATGCCTTCTGGCTTCGGCAGGACAAACTAATTCTTCATGGCATAATTGCCTCCACTTCAGAATCAGTGCTACCATATGTAGCCTCTTCCAAAACTTCTTATGATGCCTGGCAAAAGCTGCTCAAATTGTATGCAAACAAAACTCGATCCAGAATAATGGATCTCAAGAGTTCTCTTACCTCCACCAAAAGGAACAATCAACCTGTGGCAGAGTTTCTTCAGAAAATGAAACATATTGTCGATGAATTACATCTTACTGGCACCGTGGTTGAAGAGGATGATCAAATCCTCCACATTTTGAATGGCCTTGGGCCTGAGTTCAGAGAGATTTCAACTGCAATTCGGGCGCGTGAAACACCAATTTCTCTTGAGGAACTCCACGACAAACTTGTTTCCTTCGAACTTTTTCTCAAACAGGAAGCTGAAAATCCTACCATACAGGTACCCACTGCTAATATAGCAAAACGTGGTTTTTCTCCAAATTTTTCTAACAATTTCCGCAGAGGCAAGTCTTTTGGTTCCAATGATAACAACATGCTCATTTGCCAAATTTGTGAGAAAATCAGACATTCTGCCAAACAATGCCGCAGAGGCAAATCCTTTTTCACTTCACGTCCTGCTGCAACTGCAAATTATGCCAATGCTTTGCAATCTGGAAAAACATGGTGTATGGACTCTGGTGCTTCACATCACGTTACCGCAGATCTTCAGAATCTTGCCATCTCTGCAGAGTATGATGGTACTGACGCAATTCAGATAGGTGATGGAACAGGTCTGTCCATAACTCATATTGGTGATACTGAGCTTACCTCTTTTGATCATTCATTCAAACTGCGGGAAGTATTATGTGTGCCTAAAATTGCTTAGAATCTCATTTCTGTTTCGAAATTTTGCAAAGCATACAATGTTTCTGTTGAATTTGATGCTGATAAATTTTGGTTAAGGATTTGCAGACTCGAGCAGTGCTGTCGCGGGGGTTGAACGTGGATGACGTCTATCAATTTTGCTTCTAGTTTCCAGCAAATAAAGCCTGTTGCTTTGTCTTCTGTTCGTGTTTTACCCAATGACTGGCACAAGTCGCCTAGGTCATCCCTCCAAGCTCATTCTCAGTAGAGTCATCAAGGATTTTTCCTTGCCACATTTGTCTAAAGATTTTCACTCTTGTAATTCCTGCCACTGCAATAAAAGTCACAAGCAGTCTTTTGGAGTGTCATCTTTAACTAGTTCCAAGCCTTTAGAACTTGTCTATACAGATATTTGGGGTCCAGCACCTATTTCATCATTTGCTGGCCACAAATATTATGTAAATTTTGTTGATCACTATTCAAAGTATATCTGGTTGTTTCCATTAAACAAAAGGTCAGATCTCTCTCTGTTGTTTCCTAAGTTTAAAGCTGTGGTTGAAAAATTCTTTGACACATCTCTTATTACTTTATATTCTGATGGGGGCGGAGAGTATGAGAAACTAAAACAATTTCTTGGACCAAATGGTATTTCCCACCTACAAACACCTCCCCATACTTCCGAACACAATGGTTTTGCCGAAAGACGTCACCGCCACGTTGTTGAAACTGGATTAACTCTCCTACACCAAGCTTCTCTTCCTCTCCAATTTTGGAGCTATGCCTTCCAAACCGCTGCATACCTCATTAACCGCATGCCAACTCCCATACTCAATTTTCACTCACCATTCTAAATTCTTTTCAAGAAAGATCCCAATTACCATAAACTACGTGTCTTCGGGTGTCTCTGTTATCCATGTCTCCGTCCTTTCAACAAAAATAAATTTCAGTCGCGTTCCAAACCATGTGTCTTTCTAGGATATTCTAGCAACCAAAGTGCTTTTCTTTGTCTCGACTTGGAGTCTTCTAGAGTCTTTGTATCACGTCATGTTGAATTTGTTGAAGATCAATTTCCATATCCACAAAAATCACTGCAGTCATTTTCAGATCTTGAGTCCACTGCCGCTTCTTTTCTAGCGAGTCCGAGTCTAGTTGTTCTAGATAAACACTCTTCTGTTGAGTCTACTCTGCCATCCACTTCAATGCCCGCACCAACACATGCTGCGAATTCGGATTCTAACCATGATTTAAGTCTAGCTTCACCGCAGGATGTACAAGCAGATGCTCCACTGCCGCAGGATTTACAAAATATTGTTACACTGCCGCAGGATGTTCCACTACTGCAGAATGTTGCATTGCCGCAGGATGTTCCGCTACCGCAAGAACCTTTGCTGCAATCCTCAGATCTAGATATCCAACCGAACACCAATGTTCACTCTATGGTAACTCGGTCGAAGAACAACATCAACAAGCCAAATCCAAAATTTTTCCTGGCTACAAAGCATCCTATCTCTGTGGCAGAGCCCACATGTGTTTCACAGGCAGTAAAGGACCCGAATTGGAGATCTGCCATGTCCAATGAGATTAATGCACTTATAAGAAATGGTACGTGGCAACTTGTTCCTCCTTCTCCTAGACAAAATCTTGTTGGCTGTAAATGGGTATATCGAATCAAGCGAAACCTAGGGGTGCAAACGAGTCGAACTCGAACAAGCTTGAACATGAAGCAGTCGTGTTAGTGAACATTTAGCTTGTTCGAGTTCGGCTCGTGTTCGTTTAAAATTTGGAAAGGGTGTTCGAGTTCGTGTTCGTTTATTAATACTGTGTTCGTGTTCGTTTGTGTTCGCCTCGTTTAAATGGACTTGTTCGTGAACACTTCACGAACGTGTTCATGAACATTAATTGAGTCTGTTCACGAACAAATTGTAATTAGCAAAAAATATTTATATACATATTTATTATTTGGAATAAAATATACTCATATTATTTATATTATTTGGAATAAAATATATTTATATACATATCTTAATATTTATATAAATAAAAATATAATTATTATATATATAATATATACTATAAACGAACATAAACAAGCTATAAACGATTTATTAAACGAATACTAAACAAACATTAATCGAGCTTGTTCGTGAACATAAACGAACCGAACATCCCTTGTTCAAGATCGGCTCGTTTATTAAATGAACACTAAAATTGTGTTCGTGTTCGTTTGTTTATCTTATCAAACGAACATAAACGAGTTCTTAACGAACACGAACACGAGCTGTTCGCCGAACACCCTGTTCATTTGCACCCCTAGCGAAACCCAGACAACACCATCTCCAAATACAAAGCGAGATTGGTTGCCAAGGGGTTTCATCAAAGGCCGGGTATAGATTTTTCTGAAACTTTCAGCCCAGTTGGTAAAACCAACCACCATTCGGACTGTTCTTTCTGTTGCGATTCAGTTCAATTGGCAGATGATTCAACTTGATGTCAATAATGCGTTTCTTCATGGAATTCTTTCAGAAGTTTTCTTTATGAAGCAACCTCCAGGCTATATTGATTCTACACATCCAGAGTATGTTTGCAAACTTCATAAGGCTATATATGGCCTGAAACAGGCACCAAGAGCATGGTATAATGCTCTAAGTTCGTTTCTCATTAAGTCTGGTTTTCAACAATTAAGGTCAGATTCTTCTTTATTTGTCTACACAACTAAGGATATCACTGCTTATTTCCTTGTTTATGTCGACGATATCATCTTAACTGGCAATTCTAAGTCTTTTTTACAAGACTTTGTTGGCTCACTGTCGAAAGAATTTTCACTTAAGGATCCGGCACCCTTGAGTTATTTTCTTGGTGTTGAAACCGAAACTACTGCTAGCGGCATCCTTTTGTCTCAGAAAAAGTATGTCACTGACCTGCTGCAACGCACAAATATGCTTGACTCCAAGCCTGTTGGCACACCCATGGCATCCTCTATCTCTCTTACCTTGGATATTGGCACGTTACTACCTGATGCAAAAGAATACAGAAGTGTTATTGGTGCATTGCAGTATCTATCTATTACTGCCCAGATATATCATTTGCAGTCATAAACTTGCTCAGTTTATGCATCAACCTACAGATGTACATTGGCAGGCCTTGAAGCGCGTCCTGCTGTACCTCAAGGGCACTTTGTCAACTGGCCTTTTCCTGCGGAAATCCATCACTTCTTCCTGCCGTACCTCTTCCCCATCACTTTATGCCTATGCAGACGCAGATTGGGCAGGTGATACAAGTGATTGAAATCTACCTCAGCCTATCTTGTCTATCTTAACGAGAATCTTATCTCTTGGAAATGCAACAAACAGAAAACAGTTGCCCGATCCTCCACTGAAGCCGAATACAGGGCCATTGCCAGTGCTGCGGCAGAACTCGCTTGGGTTCAAAATTTGATGTCTGAACTTAAGGTATCGATCTCTAATGTTCCCATAATCTACTCTGACAACATCGGTGCAACCTATGTGTCTGCCAACCCAACTCTTCATTCCAAAATGAAGCACATATCGATTGATTTCCACTTTGTTAGAGATAAAGTTCAGGCTGGTTCCCTGCAAGTGAAACATGTCTACACTCATGACCAGTTAGCAGATTTACTAACAAAGCCACTTTCCCGCCAGAAGTTTCAGCAATTACAATCCAAGATTGGCGTTTCTTCAACATCCACACCATCTTGAGGGGGCGTGTAAGGGATAAGTGACCAACTTATCCTTCATCTTAAATTCAAATTCAATCTTTGATTTGTAAAGTTTGTTACACCAGATAGTTTGTTATACTAGATAGCTCTTTTTATTTGACTTATACCAAAACTCATGTATTGTATAAATACCTTGTAACCAATTAATGAAAATAGGTTTTTCCCCCATTTTCCATATTCAGCTTCTAGCCTTAACCGGCATTAAATTTCTACATTGACGACATTTTAGCTGAGCATATAGCGATGCAACTCGAAGGCCATAACTTAGATTTGTAACATTACATACTTTTGCTGAGCATTTTAGTAATCCATAACTTTGACGTGCACGTCATTGAAGGCTAAGATATGACTCTCAGAAAGAGTGCGTTTCTTCATATGAAGCATGGCTTGAAGGTTAGGATTAAGAGTAGATTTGGACATGAAATTTAGAGCAAACTAAAGGCATAACTTTCTTTTTTCTATGGGCTTGTGTTCGCTAGAATTTGCAACGTTTGCCGAATAATTAACCTGTCCAATTATATTTGTACTCACATCCATTTTTTGATCTATTGTGTTATTTTCTTCCCAGGTCATTCATTTGCACTTTGTTTAAATGCGATAATATAGATTGGACTTTTTTTGTTTAAAAAAAATTTTATTGGTGAATAAAACTTTCTTGTCCCAGATCTGTCTTTGCCCCATTCAGCAAATAGAGGTGCTTATGGCCGAGATGGGTCGGGCTTTTGCTTGATAATTGTACTATATATGTTTGTCCAAATCCGGCCCGACCCGAAGAACGGGTCTCAATTTTTATCCAAGCCCACCCATATTTGTATACACGTGTCGAAGACCCGCACAAGTCTACTCATATTTATTTTTTAAAATAATAAAATAATAATTAAATTAAAAAAAAACAAAATTTAAATATTAAAATTTATATATAATCTAATAACAAATTAAATCAAAATAAATTGTGATAAAAAGATTAAATTTTAATAAAGTTTACAAGTTCTAATTAATGTGTACATATAAATTATTCAATTTTATTATATATAAATATAATTATTTAATTATATTATATTATTTATATATAATACGGGTCGGGTCGGGTCGGGCCTGAAACACCAAAACCAATTTTAATCGGGCCCTATTTCTTTGTCCAAAATCTGTTTTCGGGTCCAAAATTTATGCCAAAGCCATCTCATTTTTCGGGCTGACCTTTGGGTTTGGACGGATAGCCCGACCCATGAGCAGGTCTAAGCAAATCATGTCACATGTTCTTTTCCTTTTTAATGTTATATTCATTCTAAACTCAACAGGGAATATACTCATTCAGCCATGTTGGCTGGAACTTTGAATGGGTGCAAAACCTTGAAAATTCAATTTAGTGCTTTAGATTTCAGGTTAAAAATGAAAGGTTAAATTACATAATGGTCACTTACGTTTATGTGAGAGTTTGTTTTGGTCACTTATATTTGTAAGGCATATCCGCCATTTCCCTTTGAATTGCGGACATCGACTTGGCGTGACATCCTTCCAAGCGGCCATCGCGTCAATCCAGGAATGGTAATTATATTTGCCATACAAGCAATGGGAAAGATGACATGGTTGTGGGGGGAAGATTGTAATGAATTTAAGCCTGAAAGGTGGATCAACAAGGAAGGAAAGCTCAAACGTGAGCAACCGACCAAATTCTTTGCCTTCATTTCAGGACCAAGGATTTGTCCCGGAAAAGAATTGTCATTTCTTTTGATGAAGGCTACTGCATCAACTATAATCCATAACTTTGACGTGCATGTCATTGAAGGCCAAGATATGACTCTAAAAAATAGTGGGTTTCTTCAAACTAGCATGGCTTGAAGGCTAGCATTTCGAGTTGATCTGGACATGAAATTTAGTGCAAAAAGGCTATAGCTTTTGTTCACTAGATTTTATAATGATTAACTTGTCCAACCATATTTGGACAAAAAAAAAAAAACTTGTCCAACCATATAATCTTTCTATGAAATTGCCCCTTAATAATTACTCCCTCCGTTCCATATAATCTGTCCCTTTTGGATTAAAGTTTCCTAACTTTAACCATTAATCATAAAAAATATATATAAAAATAAAATTTAAAAAATTATGTTTTGATTAAGTTAAATCTTAAGCTTTTCAAAACATATTTTTTGAAAATTTGATTGTATATATATTTTTTGCAATTAAATGTCGAAAATATGATTAATTTGACTCAAAAGGGATAGATAATATGGGACTGAGGGAATAATATATACGAGCGTGTGCGTCTTTTTCCAAGTCTTGGACTTTGTTTAAATGACTGGATTGGATTGGACTTAAATAAAAGTGAGTCTTGTTGACTTCTTTTTGTTTCGGAAAATTGCTTTTCATAACGTTGATTTCTTGGAATGTTCGTGAATTGGATTGAATTTTTTCCTCAAAAAAATTCATTAAGGTGAAATTAGAGAATCAAAGCGGTTTTGGGGCTATGATGAACATTCATTTGTTCTTTGGAGTCTACAACTTGTTTTCAGATGACTCCATGACGCTGGCTACCGGCTCTAACCCTCACTTCCTCTCCATTGAATTTCCAGAAAATAAATTTCAGAATGTAATAAATGACGTTTTTGAGTATTGCGTCTGAATTTTATTTTGATTTAATTAGAAAAAAATTCAGAAAAATATAAAAAATGATATTAAAAGCGTGAACAGTCCTTCAATATTTTTGGCGTTCAATTATATATATTTCATGAGTATTGTAAATAAAAATTGAGGAAAAATATTTCGGATCAATTTTTGCAAAATTTTAGCCGAAATCGTATGCCGTCAAGGTGTTTTTGGCCGAAAACGCGTTTCAGGGCCCCGAGTCAGTTTTTCATTATTTTTGGTGGAAAAACTCTTTAAAATATCTATATTCATCTAACCAAATCTTACCCACATTGTATTTAAGAATTTGTTTTTACGAGCATTTGAATCATGTTTCGATTTAATTAGAAATTAATTTGAAAAAAAAAGAAAAACAATATTATAAGCCCATCAATATTTTTGGCGTTGAATTATATATTTTTTATGAGTATTGTGACTAAAAATTGAGAAAAATATTTGGGTCAATTTTTGTAAAATTTTAGCCGAAATCGTGTACCACCATGTTTTTTTTGTTGCTAAAAACAAGTTTCGGGGCCTTGGACAATTTTGCATGATTTTTGTGCCAAGACTCTTAAAATATATATATATATATATATATATATTCATATAACCAAATCTCAGCCACATTGTATTTAAGGATTTGTTTTTACGAGTTTCTAAATCTTGTTTTGATTTAATCAGAAATTAATTTGAAAAAAAAATAAGAAAACGATATTAGAAGCATGAAAAAGGTTTTCAATTTTTTGGTGTTGAATTATATATTTTTTGTGATTATTTTCACTAGAAATCGAGGGAAAATATTTAGGGTCAATTTTTGCAAAATTTTAGCCGAAATCGTGCACTAACCATCACTGTTTTTGGTTAAAAACGCATTCTGGGTCCGGCTCAGTTTTGCATGATTTTTGGTACCAAGACTGCTTAAAATATCTATATTCATCTAACAAAATCTCAGCCACATTATATTTAATGATTTGTTTTTGCGAGCATCTGAAGCTTGTTTCGATTTAATTAAAAATTTATTCAGAAAAAATAGGATAAACAATATTAGAAGCGTTAAAACCCATTCAATCTTTTTGATGTTGAATTATATATTCTTTATCAATATTTTAGCCAAAAATTGAGGAAATATCTTTCGAGTCAATTTTTGTAAAATTTTAGTCGAAATCGTGTCATCACGGTTTTTGGCGAAAAACGCGTTTCAAGGCCACGGCTCTGTTTTGCATTATTTTTGGCGCTGAGACTCCTTGAAATATCTTTATTCATCCAATCAAATCTCAGCCACATTATATTTAAGGATTTGTTTGTATGTGAATTTAAATCTTGTTTCGATTTAATTAGAAATTAATTCATAAAAAATATGAAAAATATCAGCGTGAAAAGTCCTCCAATCTTTTTGGTGTTGAATTATATTTAGTTTATGAGTATTTTTGCAAAAAATTGAGGAAAAAATCTATCGGGTCATTTTTACCATCATGGGTTTTTGTGTAAAAACACGTTTCGGGTCCTCGACTCAGTTTTGCATGATTTTTGGTGCCGAGACTCCTTAAAATATCTATATTATCTAATCAAATCTCATACATATTCTATTGAAGAATTTGTTTTTACGAGCATTTAAATCTTGTTTCGATTTAATTAGAAATTAATTCAAAAAAATATGAAAAAAATTGATTAATTTATTCTCAATAATTTGAAAAAATTTAGAGAAATTTAATCTTTCAAAATTAACATTGACATTATATTGCACAATATGTAACTTAAAATATGTTTCAATCAAAACTTTAACTCCATTTGTGGAATACATGGCAAATTACTAGTTAAAAATAAATTGTCGAAGTAGAGTAATTATAATGCCAAAGGGATAATAGGGCTCTTAAATAAAATGTAAAGAGATAAAATGTCCAAAATAATTCTTTAAAGAGCAAAATATCCAAAACATAGTTCAAGGGTAAATCATTTAGCCTTTGTGCATTCTCAAATTAAAGAGTACTACAGCACCCTAGCTATTAAATAAGGTGCAGACTTCGGTGCTCCCGTTTTGATGCTCCCACTTTTCAATATGATGCACCCATTAAATTCTGACCATTAGATGCATCATATATTTTCCTAACCGTCAGATATTAAAAGGTTTAACATGTTAAACCGGTTTTAAAAACCTTTTGGAATGAATTCGTATGTGGTAGTCCTCGTGATAGATTTTTACACAGTTTTTATTCCAACCGTTGATATCAACTACATTTTTTTACTTGATTTATTATTTTTTTCTCTAATACACATATTAAAAAATGAGGAGGATATTTCAGATTTTGAAAAAAAAAATATCTTAAACGAAAAAAAAAGAATTATTAGAAAACACACATATTTCAGATTTTTCTCTAAACAATGGATCAAACACCTATTTTTTTAACAACAAAAGATGAACAAGATGAACACTTTTCAGATTTTGAAAAAAAATATATATCTTAAACGGAAAAAAAGAATTATAAATTTACAGTTGCCTTATCCGGCAACAGTTAAACTTGGAAACAGCTTCCTTCTTGCTAGGAGTATTTAGGCAAATTGGGGGAAGTTTCTGTTTCTGTTTCCGTTCATTCTTAATTCACAATCCAAAGGTAAGAACTTAACACCCTCTTTTATTGGAGATATTTACAACTGAATTCATTAATATTCCTATAGGGCAGCAACTGTAAATTTATTTTACTTTTCTATAAAAGCAAATCCAAATGGTCTTCATTCCTATAGGGCAGCAACTGTAAATTTATAAAAAAAATAGGTGTTTGATCCATTGTTTAGAGTAAAATCTGAAACTGTTGCCGGATAAGGCAACTGTAAATTTATAATTTTTTTTTTTTCGTTTAAGATATATATATTTTTTCAAAATCTGAAAGTGTTCATCTTGTTCATCTTTTGTTGTTAAAAAAATAGGTGTTTGATCCTTTGTTTAGAGAAAAATCTGAAATATGTGTGTTTTCTGATAATTCTTTTTTTTCGTTTAAGATATATTTTTTTCAAAATCTGAAATATCCTCCTCATTTTTTAATATGTGTTTTAGAGAAAAAAAATAAATCAAGTAAAAAAATGTGGTTGATATCAACGGTTGGAATAAAAAAAGGTGTAAAAATTTATCACGAGGACTACCACATACGAATTCATTCCAGAAGGTTTTTAAAATCGGTTTAGCAGGTTAAACTTTTTAGTATCCGACGGTCAGGAAAATAATTATTGCATCCAATGGTCAGAATTTAATGGGTGCATCACATCGAAAAGTGGGAGCATCACAACGGGAGCACCGAAGTCTCCACCATTAAATAAAAACAAATAGGTGTATCCCCATGCGGCATTATGTGAATCACTATATTATCTCCTCCACAAATAGGTGTTCCATTTGAATTTAGGACAAGTATTACACAAGACAACATTCTTCCAAGTATTACAGGACTTGTAATGAGCGTACACGCAATGGGAAGGATGCCAAAAGGGAGGGGTGTGTGGTGAGGCTGTCACCTGTGGGCTATTGAAATCAAAATAAAAAAAGGTGTCACGGTTTTGGCTAAAAACTCAATTCAGGATATAATATTTGTCCACATATCCAATTCAAGATACAACGTTATAAAAGGTGTAATTTCAGGATATAGCGTTTTGTTGAACTAGTACGCATTAAGAATTCGCGTTGAACAGTCCAGAATAAAAATGCCACGGCATTTTTAGCCAGAATAAAAAATTATACTTAGAAAAGAAAAAAAAACAATTATATTTTCTTTTAAAGAAAAAAAAACGTAAAGATTTTCTCTATTGCCATGTTTTCTCCTTCCCATCTGCAATTTGAAAGAAAAAAAAAATCAAAAGATTTACCAAGCTTCAACTTATATCACTCCATGATCTTGATTCTTCAAAACCCAACCTCCAATTTGAAAAGGTAAAGTCTCAATGAGAAATCCCAAATTTCAACCATATATATTTTGAAAAAAGAAAAACATAAACTCCTTTGAATTTTTTTTCTGGCACCAAACCCCATTTGATTTTTAAACCAATGAAAAAATATCTTTTTGTTATTTTTGATTTAACAACAAAGAAATTTTAGCAAGAGGAAGTCATTTTTTGCAGAAAAGTTTCTTCTTTGAGAAAAGCACTCAAGTTTTCACCATTTTCACATAACCAACAATCCAAAACACCCCTGAATAATATCCACAAAGCAATGCAATGCAGTCAAGCAATGCAATTAAGTGGGTAAGCTATTCATCGGTATCCCCCTGGAAACTAAGGAAATGGCTTGGTTGGTATTATATGCTCTATCAAGAGGAATGTTTCCAACTTTTCTATTCAACACACCTTCAGGGAAGCAAACACTGAAGCGTATGGTCTTGCAAATATAGAATCGACCCCTTACTTCTTTGTTTCTCTCAATTCTTACTTTGCACTTGTACTACTTTTCTTTACTGTAAGTTTGGTCTTATTCAATAAATTCATTGCTTTTCAAAAAGAAAAAAAAATATCCACAAAAGTGAGACCAGTTAAATTCCACAAGAATATAGACAAAAATACTTACTCTTCATTTCTTGTTGAACCAAAAGAAAGTCTAAGAAATGTAAATGTCCAAGTAATTGTTTTTGTCCCATGGAGTCGCTATGGCCAGCAAAACAAGCAAGGGTTCAATACAAGGGATTTCACCGCCATGGCCATTTGAAATGAAGTTTCTTGAACCTTTTTTTTTAATTTTTGGATTATTGGCTTTTGAGAAAATTGAGCGTTAAATATGAGGATTACAACAAAATGGAGCAAAAGATTTAGGGAGGATTGATGAGCATGAGATTCAAAGAGTGTTTTTCACAAAGCTTTGGCACATATATGTAGAGTTTTGCTATATGACCCTACAATTTGACCCTCCACTTGTCCCTCCTGACATGTCATTAGAAAAACTTATCATAATTTTGAAAAGCCTATTCAATAATAGCCTAAAATCAAGGGATTTACCTTGCAAACTCTCCATATTTATAACTAGGGGCTGGATTTAATGTATTACCTTAATTATTAGGAGGGTCAAGTTGGAGGATCAGATATAATTTTCCATATATGTAAACTGTAAAGTAAAAGAAAATCAGTTTGTTGATTCTAGCCATTTGATTTTCCAGAGATAAGAGGTAATTAAGTGAGAAGAGTTTTACTTTAGGTTCTGTTTGTTAAATTAAGTTCTGAAAATTTAAACACTGAATCTTTATGGCTACTGAATTTAATACTGAATTTGTGGTGAAAAAACTGTTTGATAAGTTACTTAATGTGAAATGTAAGAAAAATATTTTTGTTGACATTATTGTATGAAAATACTTAAAAAATACATTGATAACAATAAAAAAGGAAAGAATTATTGATAGAAGGAAAGAACATAACATTAATGTTTAAATCTTTCCATAAATAATATTGTTGAATAGAAAAAGTAACATTCTACTTACTTTTTATTTTCAATACTTTTTCATTAAAAATTTTAAATTAAGTGATTTTTCTAACATTAATTATCAAATGCATTGAAAAAATTAAAGCATTGAAATTTTTCATTTTCAATGGTTTGAAAATTTTCAATGGTTTATCAAACAGCCCCTTAGGTTGCCGTCAATATAGGTGGCTAGTGAAAGGAATTTATTTTTCAGATTTTGTTAGATTTATAACGGGATTTGATGAGATTTTTGGTGATCTTAGACTAGAATCAGTGTTAAATGTTCTTAGTGTTTATGGTGTGTTTATGTTAAAAAGGGGGTTTGGATCTTATTTTGTAACCAATTCCTGGAAAATTACTAAATTCTGAAAGAGTGTTGCTACACAGCCCGAAAATTTGACCCGAAATTTAGTCCTCATGACGTGTTCTTACACGGTTGATCCAGCAGACTGGTCCCACTACTACTTGAGTGGAGTTTTGCTACATAATATGGGATGACTAGTCATGACACGTCATGTGGGACAAAATTCGGGTCAAATTTTCGGGCCGTGTGGAATTTCTCATTTTGAAAATGCCACGTTGGCATACAATTGTCATCCACGTCATTATATGTCAGATTGAGTGTTATACACGCACCTAACAAATTGCAATTTTACCTGGATTGAACCAAAACGATAATGTTATATCTTGAAATTACAGGTTTTATAACGTTGTATCTTGAATTGGATATGTGGGCAAAACGTTATTTCCTTAATTGAGTATATTTACCCCACGGTTTTTGCCAGTCAATGCGATTTTGGAAAGGCCCATGGTGGCTAAAGCAGCCAAAGTTCCAGCCATGGTGGCTGGAACTTTGAATGGGTGCAAGGCTAGCTTGACGAGTTTGACATTTCACAAAAATTGAAAATTCTTATTACTACTTTAGATTTTAGGTTAAAAATGAAATCTTGAATCAGGTTAAAAATTAAAAATTAAAAATTAAAAATTCAATTTATTGCTTTAGATTACATTTTTTGAAAAAACCTTTAATCTTAATATTGAGAATTTGTTGTAGTGTTGGAATCTCATCTAGAGGCTTAATTATGAGCGTTGGTCCTATTATCATGATGAATATGTTTATATCTTGATGTCAATGATCAAATTAACCATAACAGTCGATATGTTTGGAATTGGAGTTATTAATTTTTTTAATTTTATTATTTTTATTTCTTATTTATTTTATTATTTATAAAAATCCCAAAATTGTTATATCTAGGATTAACTAGGGTAAACTAGTTAACACAATTTTCTGTATGATGAACTTACCATATTTATTATAGGATAATTTACTATTTTATTTGGTGTTGTCGTGAAGCTCACCGTTATATATACAAGTTGCAAATTAACTGAGCTACCAAATCTCAAACGATACTATTTAATCCTATATCTGAAGATGCATCGAGAGATATGCCACCTGGCATATTCTCTCTTTCTAAAACCTTAAAAAAAAATTTATGGTGAAAGATTATTTATTTTTTTATTTTTTAAATAAGAATTTTATTTTCCTTAATGGTTGGTGACATAATGTTTAGATAAGGGAGGCTGTTATAGGGTCAAGATATGCAACAAGTTTTAGAGCTTATAGTGGTACTTACAGATCACCATCAATAATAACTATTGGATATTAAATAAATTTATTAAATAATCATCTTTTCCGTCCGTCCTATATATTATGTGTTAATCAAACATTAAAAAAATAAGTTTTTTTTTCATTAATAAGGTTTTATTTCTCATTACTTTTAAGAATTGTATGGTTTCACTTGTAAAGGGTTCTATTTTCTACATATCCCCTTCGAAAAAATGAGTTACCATCAGGTTCATTAAAAGTGGAGTTTAGCAAACTATACGGGATTCAAAGGTTGACATGTGTCTTTTAGAAAATACTTTTGAATTTTTAAATCAAAATTAATCCAGAAAATAGGTATATAATAACTAATAACTTCTCACCTCATTTGTAGAATTCAAATATACTACCAAATAAAAACTCTTAAAAAATTAGTCTCTCTTAATCATCATCATTTCTCTTTCAACCCTAAATCATTAAACATTAACAAATAATTAAGATTCTTTTTTCATCAATAATATTTTTATTTTCATTATTTATAATTTCTAAGATTTCGGTGGAAATTCCACCGTGGAATGTTATATTTTGTGCATATCCCCTCTACAAAAATTAACACGTAGCATTAACAAGGGCTCTACTTGCCTAAATTAATCTATACTATATTAAGAAATACATATTCTTGTACAGCTTTTAAATCGTCTATTATACTCTTATTTTTCGAATATATTTCTTAAATGCCATTGTTTAGACTTTTATAGTTTTACTCAACTAAAAACTCTATTTTTATTTAATTAAATATAATATCCTTATAACTATTTAATTTTTACCATTTTACTGTTTTAATTAAAAAAATTATATATATTAGAAAATTTTAAATATTTTTTTATAGTTTTACTCAACTAAAAACTCTATTTTTTGGCCAAAAAAACTAAAAACTCTATTTTTATTTAATTAAATCTAATATCCTTAAACCTATTTTATTTTTATCAATTTACTAATTTAATTAAAAACTTAGATATATTAGAATTTTTAAATATATTTCTTAAATGACATCGTTTAAATTTTACAGTTATTTAAGAAATAAACATTTACAATTATTCTACTAAAAACTATATTTTTATTTAATTAAATTCAATATTTTTATAAATATTTTAATTCAATATTTTAATTTTAAAAAATCGGAGACTTTTTTTCAATTATAATATAAACTGATTTGAACAAAAAAATTATAATGTAAACTAACAAAAATCTTATTATCAAGTTTAAAAATTAAAATAATTTACCTATTCATTAATTATTCATAATTTTTTAAACTAATTAAGTTAAAAATTTATTTAAATTTCAATTATTGTGATTGACCTTTTTAAATTTTGGAGTGTGTATTGATAGTTTAATATATTAGAGTGTATAACAAGAATTTAAAGTTTTTAAAAATAAAAAGAAGAGTAACATGCAATTATTTCCTTTGACTTATAAAGTTAGAGGAGTTGACGTAAAAAAAAAGTTAAGAGGAGTCAATTGGGCGGGTTGGACGGGTTTCGGTTCATACTCATCTCGGTCCATGTCATATGAGTGAGGTAATTTTCTCAGATCATTCGGGTTTCGGCTCATCTAGATTCAGGTCATTCGGGTCTCGGGTCTGCCGGATTTAGGGTCATGAAGGTCGGCTTTTGGCCTCAGGTTACTTGGGTTCTGGGTCATTCGGGCTTTGAATTTTTCAGGTTTAGGACTCCGATCAATTGGGTCAGCCTTGAATTTTTAAATGTATAATTCTTAAATTTATTTAAAATGGTTAAACTTATAACAATGTGTATTTTATTGAATAAAACATAATTTTAGTTTATAATATTCTTGTGTCATCGGGTTATTTTCTCGGGTTATTCGGGTTACGAGTTTGTCGGGTCTGAATAGGACATGTTTGGGTTGTTTAATTTCTCTGGTTAAATCGGGTTCGGTCAGGTTGGGACGAGTTATCGAGATTGAATCAGATTTTAACAGTTTTACTTATAATTAATTTCAATTATTATTTTAATTTTCTTTTAATTTAAATACGATTGATCACGTGCACCGCACGTAGAAGTGAAAATTATAATAAGTTAATAAAAGGCCAGATGTATACGGCTGCCTACTTTTTTGGAAGGCGCCCAGGAAGGTAGCCACTATTTGGATTTTGGACCAAACACTAATTCAGAGATGGCTATGTCGGGGGGCTAACTACTAACTAGCTAGGTTGGCTGGTGATTGTATTGAAGTTGTGGGCGTTATTATACCATTGGGGAGAATGGGTTTGACTTTCTTATTTTTAATTATACATTTAAGGTTGTGTTTGGTTCGTGGTATCGTAAATATCATGTGCGAATGTTATTCCCACCTCTTTCCTGGAAATGCTATTTTAGTGGGAAAGTGTACATTTTTTTTATTTTTGTGGGAATCGGATTACTATGTTTGGTTAACGTTAAAATCTGACATTCCCAAGGTGTGCAAAGTACAACCTTACCCACAAACTTACTTTCCAAAAATTTGGTAAGGTTAAATAGTATAAGCTATTAAAATTCGAGGGTATAAGAGAAAAATCATTAAAATTTGAGGGTATAAGAAGAAAGTCAAGATAAAAATAGTAACACTTTCCTGGGAAAGTTAACTTTCCCATCTTTTTAGGTGGGAATATCATTCCCACCTAAAATTAGATTCCACCAACCAAACATGAGAAAGTTATTCCCTCTACCTAACTTACCACATTTTCCCACTATATTCCACGAACCAAACGCAACTTAAGAAGAAGCAGGGTGATAAAATCAGGTAAGTGAACACTGAACATGGTTGCATTTTTTTTTTTAATAATTAGGCTCGAGAGTGATAGAACCTTAGGTCGGCTGGATGAGGGGTTGGTAAAGTTAGATGGAAACATTTCATTTACGTATAAGCCTAAGGTAATAGTAGGAAGCTAATTTCATTGGGACATGCTTTTATGGAGAGAACAACGAGTACACAACTATATAAATTAAGCACCTTGATTCGTCTGTTCTAAGCATCTTTAATTTCATACAAAATCCCGATGGCAGTCTTTGTTTATCTTGTTTGCCTGATCTTGGCAATCATCTTCTTTCCTTTTCTCTATCGTTTCATATATAGCAATGGTCTCCCTCGAAACTGGCCATTAATCGGGATGGCTCCAACACTGCTTCTCAACTACAACCGCGCTCATCAAAAATTTGCCGAAGTCATGAACCAAAGCAGTGGCACCTTTCATTATAAAGGGCTTTGGTTTACCAACTCAAGTTTCTTGGCCACCTGCCATCATGAAAACGTGCGTTACATGATGAACACAAACCATCCAGCGTACGTCAAAGCATCCGAATGGAGGAAGCACTTCGATGTGTTTGGAGAAGGGCTTTTTAATAGCGATGGTGAGGCATGGAAGCATCAAAGGAGAATTACTCATGCTTTCTTGAATCATCCGCAATTTCGTCAATCACTTTTCAGGATCCTTCGGGAGCGTCTAGAGCACGGGCTTATTCAAGTACTGGACCATGTTTCAAAACAACAACTGGTGGTCGACTTGAATGATTTGCTTGTAAGGCTTTCGTCTGATATTGGTTGGACCATGGCTACCGGCACTACCCCTCACTTTCTCTCCATTGAATTTCCGGAGAATAAATTCCAGAAAGCAATGAGTGACGTTTTCGAGTCGATATTTTATAGATTTTTTATGCCAGAAAGCTTATGTAAGTTGCGAAGTTGGCTCCAAGTTGGGATAGAAAAGAAACGAAGCGATGCTTGGAAATATTTTGACAATGTTTTAGCTGAACTTATAGCCATGCAACGTGAAAAATCTAACAAAGCAATCACATCGAGCACAGATCATGATCCAGAAGAGTATTTCAATTTACTAAATTGTTACTTGACGGAACATGAGGTCATGGGACAAAAATTTACAGATAGTCTTACAAGAGACAATGTTACAGCATTTCTGTTCGCCATGAACGATTCTACAAGTATAACTCTCGGTTGGTTCTTCTATCTCCTCTCCAAGAATCCTAGGGTTGCACCTAAAATAAGGGAGGAAATAAAAAGAAACTTGTCAATGAAAAAAGTAGGGGAGTTCCAAGTACCAGCATCCTTCGATGAGTTGAGTAAATTGGTGTATCTCCAAGCAGCTTTATGTGAAACACTAAGGCTGTACCCGCCATTTCCTTTTGAATTGAGGGAATCGAGTCGGCATGACATCCTTCCAAGTGGCCATCGCGTCAATCCAGGAATGGTAATTGTATTTACCATCCAAGCGATGGGACAAATGACATGGTTGTGGGGAAAGGATTGCCATGAATTTAAGCCTGAAAGGTGGATCACCGACCAGGGAAAGCTCAAACGTGAGCAGCCGACTAAATTCTTTGCCTTCATTTCTGGACCAAGGATTTGTCCAGGAAAAGAATTATCGTTTCTTATGATGAAGGCTACTGCATCAACTATAATCCATAACTTTGACGTGCATGTCGTTGAAGGCCAGGATATGACTCTAAAAAATAGTGCGTTTCTTCAAACGAAGCATGGCATGAAGGCTAGCATTACGAGAAGATCTGGACATGAAATTTAATGCAAACCGAAGGATATAACTTGTGTTTGCTAGACTTTACCCTGTCCAACCATATTATCTAGAATTAATCCTTAATTTATTGTGTACAAGTGTGTGCGTCTTTGGTATTTCTTCACTATATATATATATATATATATACGTGCCCTGCACGTATATTAATAATTGATAAATCATATATTCCACATATGCGTACTTTTTATTTTCATAAATTTTGATTAATTAGTCATCAAAATCTGGTTATTTAGTTTACAAAGATTTGAAATAATCAATCTCATTGAACAAACAAACAAAAAACTTAAATTATTATAATTATGGTTATCTTCAATAATGAAGGAAGGTTATCAATTTTCTTATTTGAATTTACTAAAAAATCTACAAGACTTTAAGAATGAAGTTAAACATTAATCAATTAAGAAGGTTATCGATCTCTGATGCAAGAAGAATAAGAAAAAGAAGAAGAAGGAGAAAGAATTTACTAAAAAACTACAAGGCTATTAAAAACGAAGTTAAATATTAATCAATTAAGAAGGTTATCGATCTCTGATGCAAGAAGATTATCAATTTCCTCATCAAATGTTCATTAAAAAGCTATTAAAGTTATCAAAGGTTTTTGAATGTTATCAATAAATTCAGTAATTAACCTTATAATGTTAGTAATTTTAGTAGTCTTTTATCAATAATGAAATTTGCCAATGTTCTTCTTTAAGGTTGCTAATAAAGTTATAAAGGTAATTTATAACTTTAATAAATTTAGTAGCATTTTATCAATTTAATGAGGAGTATAATTTTCATATCTAAGATTAGTAAAAAAAAGTTGCGAAGATTATAAAAAAAAAAGAAGCTATAGTTCCATCAACAAATTCAGTAACCTTATGTTTTTACTACTTTTAATAATTTTCGTCAACTATAAATGTTATTAATCTTGTAATCTAAAATTAGTAAAAAAATTATAAGGTATTAAAATAGCTATGATGCTTTCTACAAAGCTAATTGAGCTCTTGGATGATTTTAGTAACTTTTTATATAAAAAAAAGTTATGAATTTTCTTACTTAAAACTATTTAAGATTATATCAAAATTTTTTTTTTGAAAGGCAAGATTATATCAAAATAACTATAATGCTCGCAATCAAATAAGTTTTGAATGCTACTACTATATTCTAACTTGCACAAAAAAATCCCATTAAAATCACTTAATCCTAATTAATCCATAATGGGGAGGGAATAATATGCTTTAAGGTTGTTTCCTTCCTCTTTTCATATTATTTTCTTTCTTTTCTAAACCCTTTTTTGAAGAACTTCTCATCAATATTCATGGTACGTAGGAAAATTTATTGGTTTAACAATTGAAACTTATCTAAAATTTCAAACCATGAAACTCTTGAAAAGGATGAGAATCGGCTTGTTATTTTTAATTGAATGCAGCAAGTATCGTTTTTGGAATATAGAAAGCTCGATTTTTCTTTCTTCTTCTATTTTTGGATTTCATATTCTTTTGCAAAATTAATTCGTTTTCACCTCAAATTAAATCTTTTGAAATTTTTTAACATCAATCAAGGCAAAGTTGTAAAGAAATTTACCATATTTTTTTTTCTTGATTTTATGTTACATCTATTGCATGTTATTATTACTTTTATGTTTCATTAGATAAATTTAGTTAGAATTAATCCAGTGTTGTTACATAGATAGTATTATTAATCAAATATCAAGTGACTTATCGAATGACATAGTTTTTTATTAAATGCCTAAAAAAGACGTTTTAGGACTGAGACATGATGCTATCAACAAATTTAACAACTTTAATTATATTCTCAATTCTCTTACCTAAAATTACTAAAAAAGTTGTAATGGTTATCCAAATTCCAAAAAGGTATTTTACAGTCTACTATTTTGAATAACCTTACATTATTAGTAATATTGGTCGCTGATTTTCTTATCTAAGATTACTTAATTAAAAGGTTATAAAAGTTATGAAAACATTATAGTGAAAGTTTCCAATTTAAAAAAGTTATTAAAATTGTATTTACCAATCCTTACATTCTTAATTTTTTTTTTGCCGAAAAACATTATAGTACTATCTAGATTCAAGTAATCTTACATCCTTATTAATATTATTAACTTTTTATGATTAATAATGAAAGTTACCAATTTAATTACTTGAGTAATCTACTAAAAAAGCTATAAAAGTTTTTAAAATTGTATTTACCAATCCTTATATTCTTAATAACATTAGTAAACTCTCATCAATGGTGAAGATTTACCATTTTTTTCCTCAAAAGTTACCGAAAAAACTATAATAATCATAAGAAATGTATTGCACTATATATCAACTAATTCAATGACCTTACACTATAAAGATATAGTACTGATTTTCTTATCTAAAATTAATTACTTAAAAGGTTATGGAAAATATTATAGTACTATCTAGATTGAAAGAACCTTACATTCTTATTAATTTTAGTAACCTTTTATCATCAACAAAAGTTACAAATTTTATCACTTAAATTTACTAAAAATGTTATAAAAGTTATTAAAATTGTATTTACCAATCCTTACTTTTTTTAATAACATTAGTAAACTTTCATCAACGGTAAATATTTACCATTTTTTTCTCAAAAGTTACTGAAAAACCTATAAAGATCACAAAAGAGGTATGGTACTATCCACTAATTCAGTAACCTTACACTTTTTGTAATTTTGGTTATCATATTTCTTATTACATTTTTTGTAATTTTGATTATCATATTTCTCCAAAATCTCACAATTCAACCAAACATACTCGGACCTGTAAGTCAAATTTCCAAATAAGGTTATAACTTATAACTAAACTTAATGCAACATGAGGAAATATAAAATTAAGTGTACAAAATTGGTTCCTAGTTACTAATTCATATGTCCTTCCTTTTTTTTGGTGATAGAGAAGTAATTTATATGCTATATATGCGTATCTTTGGTAAGTTGAAGTAAAATTAAAATTGATATCTTGCTATAACTCTACCAAATTAATGAATGATTAATGTGATCTAAAATAACATCGCAAAAAGGTAATGATCTTATTTAAGGTTACCAAAAAAAACTATAATGATCATTAAAAAGGCATAATACTACTTTCAACTAATTTAATAACCTTACATTCTTAGTAATTTTGGTTATCAAATTTCTCATTTATGCTTACTAATTAGAAAGCTAAACTATAGTATCATATCAAGAAATGTAGCAATCTTACATGCTTAATAACTTTATCAATGGTGAATGTTATTAATTTTTTAAGTCTAAGATTACTAACAAAGTTGTAGTGAATAAGATACAACACATTATTACTATATATAGAACTAAACCAAAAAAATTAGTTGAACATTGGTGGTTGATTTATTAAATTAAATTAGATCAATGTCAAAAAAGATTTCAAAATTTTAAAAGATATTAAAGATCCAATTTATTTATTATTAAGGAAACAATATTTCTTTTTAGTCAATACGTTTGCACAAATACCTAAGAATTTGAATTAAAAAAAACCTAAGAATTTAATAAATGTAAGTATTTTAGTTATTATAGTATTATTATTACATTTAATTTTTTTTACGAAATTATTACATTTAATTAATGTACGTATTTTAGTTATTATATATATTACATAGGAATTCATTGAAATAAGGGAATTTTTTACGGATGAAGTATTAAAACTAAGTAATTCATCCTTAGTGGAAGACCAACTGTGCGGTAAAAGAAATTATAAATTTTAATATAATAATATATTTAATTTAATTGATAAATGAAATTACATATTAAATTTTAAAAGTTTAATTTAATATTTAAAATTAGAAAGGGTAATTTAGATATTTCAGGTCAAGGTTTATGAAGTTTAGACTTATATAGTATATAGATATAGATATAGATATATATATATAAAAGAAATACCAAAGACCACTCAAACGAATCACCCATCAATTTAATAAATTAACATGGCAATTAACGTTCTCACGGTCTCAAGATGTGATGAATAGGCCAAAATGATGTAGATTTTAAACTTTCAATTTCCATAATTACCTTTCTTAATCAATCTCCAAGGGCAGAATGCGCAATTTCTAACCAGAGAACAGGGTTTTATTGGTTATTACTCCCTCTGTTCCTATTATAAGCCACAACCATTTGTTCCTTTTTATTTGTCCTCTTACACTACTATTTAGGTTACATGCCATCACATAACTAATATTTAGGTTATGATGTTCACGTGGCGGACATGAAATAAAGTAGTTTATAGTGTTAATTAATTATACTCCCTCTATTTATTATAAGTCATAGATAATCGAAATCTTCAACTAAGAAAAGTAGTTGAAAGTTAGTTGGTTTGTAAATTTTATGCATGTTTTAGTCTACTTTCACATAACACCCTTAATTAAATATTCACCTATACTCACATACTAATTCTCTTTTAGGGATGTCAATGGGGCGGGGAATGTGAGGGGGGTGTATTCCCCGTCCCCGACCCCGACTTCACAACACTATCCCTGTCCCCATCCCCATCCCCGACGGGGAATGAAACAAGTTCCCTATCCCCTACCCCGTGGGGATTTGACAGGGACGGGGAATCCCCGTTCCCCGAATTTGGAAAATTTTTTTTTATCTTATTATTAAATGAAAAATTTTATAAAAAATTAAATAAACACAATATTAATATTAATAATAGCAATAACATTAATTAATTTACCTTTTTTAGTTCAATTAGTTTTAATAAATAATTTTCATTATAAGTGTATAGTATTATTAAATACAACATTACAAATAAAATACATATTAATAATATAAATATCACATGAAAAATTTCTATGTTAAGTTTTAGTGCAATATATATGCCTGTATATCTCTAGTAAATCTAACTTATACATATATATTATATTTAAATAATTAAAAAAATATATTTCGGGGACGGGGCGGGGCGGGGAGGGCATTCTCCATCCCCGTCCCCGACCCCGACGGGGAATGAATTTCATTCCCCAAATTAACTCCCCATCCCTTTCCCCGTCGGGGCGGGGAATCGGATTCCCCAGCGGGGACGGGGTGAATTGACATCCCTATTTTCTTTCCTTAATTCAAGAAGGGTAGATTTGGAAAATAGGTAATTAATGCTTTCTTGGTAGTGTAAGAGAACAAATAAAAAGGAACAAATGGTTGTGACTTATAAATAGGAACAAAGGGAGTAATAACTAATAAAACCCTGTTCTCTGGTTAGCAATTACTCAGTCTGCCCTTGGAGATTAATTAAGAAAGGTAATTATGGAAAATTGAAAGTTTGAAATCTACATCATTTTGGCCTATTCATCACATCTTGAGACCGTGAGAACGTTAATTGCCATGTTAATTTATTAAATTGATGGGGTGATTCGTTTGAGTGGTCTTGGGGTCTTTCGGGATGATTCTTGCCTATTTTTGAGGTACCGCCGTACCGTTGCTGTTGGTGGTTAATGTTTTGGTTCTAGTGCCTTTTTATGTCTGATATGTTTTTTGAGTAATTTTGTTGATCAGTTGAGGAGTGACTTTTTTGTTAGAGTTTGGCTAACGGGCGTGCTCTTGGACACCCGCAATATTGTTAGGGATTTTGATAAAAAAAGTTATATATATATAATATAATTCATTGCACGAGATTCATGATAACATCCGCAAGCAACATCGTGTATATTTAGTACAGCAAAAACAACTAGCATGTGGAAGTGGAGTATATTTATATATGGATGACTATAAATTGATGTTTGTGAAAGTTCAGCGGCAGCATGCTTGAATTTGCTTTCCTATAATTGGATTTGTCTCCTCTCTCGTCTATTAAATGGACTGGAGAGCCCCGTCTATATCTAGATAGATGCCACGTATAAGATTATGAATCAAAGGGTCACGATTTTACTTGAGTTGTTAAGACATAAAAACATAGAACACTCTACCATCTCACAGGTTCTCTCTCCTCTCTGATTTCAGCATAATAACTTAATGCGTTAATCTTGTTATTATTTATTCGCTCTCGATCAAATCTGATTTTCATCAAGTTTTTCATAAGAGTAAACTATAAATTAAAAAATTCACAAGGACATCTGGAACTCAAAGCCTTTGGACAAAATCTCCCATGAACTAACAAAGATCTTGGGTTGTTGAATAATTTTTTTTTTAGCAATCCAGAAAACTATTTCCCTTTTTATCTAGGAATATCATTTTCTTTGGGCGATTTTAGGATGCAAAACTTCAGGGCCACTGTGTAAATCATTCCCATCAGAATAGGGGTACCATGTGCAACATCGATTCTCTTCTCTATCGCTGGACAGCAACATGGTGATGGTGGGTGGGTGTGGGGGACAAAAAGTTTTATGGTGGAGGAATTACAACAGGAATGGAGAAAGAAAGAAAGTGAGATAATAGGGTGTTTTAAGTTTTTATTTCTTAACGTATTCAAAACAAATTTCAACCCTTAGATTCAAAATTTTATACGTAGCATTTATTGAGATAGGACTGGCCTCTCCTGTCCATTTTATAGACCGGAGAGGAGCCAAATCCCCTATAATTACTTCCTTTCGAGGGATTCACTCTCAATTCTTTTTTATTACCATATTTGAGATTGTTAGAATTTAACTCAAACTAAAGAGTACTCCATCACCCTATACCAATATGCCACATGCATGAGGTAAGAAAATGTGAGATATATTATGAGGCACTTGAGCTCCTAATTAGCAAGTCATTTAAAACTGATTATATATGTTAAAGAGATACTACACTTCATCACCAATTTATTAGAAATATAAGTTTGTTGGTTTAGAAATATATATCATTGTATATAAATGTCCAAATTGAAGAAATTTACTTAGATGGACTCTGATAAATTTATATGGATCTAATTATACGAGTTGGATAACATTGGCAAGCAACATCGTGTAGAATATTTAGTACAACATAAACAATTAGCATGTGGATTGTGGAGTATATTTATATGGATGACTATAAATTGATGTTTGTGAAAAATTAGCAGCCATGCTTGAATTTAGAGGTGTTCATGGGTCGGCCTTTTGCTTAGTATTTATATACTTTATGCTTGCCCAAACCCGGCCTGACCTGAAGAACGGGTCTCAATTTTTGTCCAAGTTTCGTCCATATTTTTAAATACATGACCAAGGCCCACACAAGTCCGCCCATATTTATTTTTAAAATAAAATAATAATTAAAATTTTTAATAAAAAATAAAATTTAAACATTAAAATTTATATAATCTAATAACAAATTAAATCAAAATAAATTTTAATAAAAGATTAAATATTAATAAAATTTTACGAGTTTTAATTAAGATATGCATATAAATTATTAAACTTTATTATGTATAAAAATATAATTATTTAATTATATTATATTGTTTATATATAAATACGGGCCGGATCAGACTGGACTCGGATCTTAAACATCAAAACCAAGACTTGGCCCATTTTTTAAATCGGTCCCTATTTTTTGTCCAATGCCTTTTTTCGGTCCTAATATTTATGTCAAAATCTTCCCATTTTGTAGACGGATCTTTGAGTTTGAGCAGATAACCCGGACCTTGAGGTCTACAGTTGAATTTGCCTTCGTACAATTAGTTCCTTTCGAGAGATTCATTCTCAATTTTTTATTACTATTTTTGAGATTGTTGGAATTTATATTTTAGTCACTCAAACTAAAGAGTACTGCTGATGAAAAAAAAAAAAAAACACTAAAGAGTACTGCTCCATCACTCTATACCAATATTCGGAGAAAAAAAAAATCACCCTATACCAATATGCCACATGCATGCATGTGAGGAAAGAAAATGTACAGATAGATTATGAGGCACTTGAGCTCCTAATTAGTAATTAGTTAATTAAAAATTATTACATTTATTAAACAAATACTTTACCAATTTATCTCACCATTTTTCACAATAATTGCCTACAACTTGAAGACTGTTTTACCTTATAAAATTTTTTTTCTATATTAAACTTGTTACCACTCGATCGATTATATGTAATTTGGTAGGGCTAAAAATATTTTCCTTTGATAAAATCACAAGAGAGGATCTCATATTACATGAATAAATTAATACATAATTTGGTAGGGCCAAACATATATTTTCCTTGTTCAAAATCACAAAAGAGGATCTCTTGTTACATGAATTATCTTTAAGATACTTAGAGAATTTTAAGCTTATATACCACGAAAAGAAATCCCAGATAGGGATTTTAAGTTTATTAAAGTTTTTAGATGATAGGAGGTATGACGAGGCATAGACATTGATCCACAGGGAGTATGCATGACAATACATAAAGCACCCATACGTATCAGAATCTATTCTAAGCCACCAAACTAAAATTTCATATTTTACAAAATTGTGATGGAAGTGTTTGTGTATTTCGTTATATGCATAATCCTGGCAATCATTTATGTCATTTTTCTTCGTTTTCTCTCTGGCCTTCGTATATAACGATGGCTTCCCTCGAAACTGGCCAATTATCGGGATGACTCCGACAATGCTTCTCAACTTCAATCGCTTGCATAAAATAGTTGTTGAAATCCTGAACCGAAGCAATGGCACCTTTCATTATAAAGGGATTTGGTTTACCAACACAAGTTTCTTGGCCACCTGCCATCCCAACAACTTGCGTTACCTAATGAACACAAACCATGAAGAATACCCCAAAGGGTCTGTATGGAAGAAGTACTTCGATGTATTCGGAGAATCGCTTTTCAATTCCGATGGTGAGTATTGGAAGCGTCAAAGGAGAGCTGTTCATGGTTTCATGCATCATCCACAATATCGTCAATCTCTTTCCAGGATCCTTGGGAGCGTCTAGAGCATGGGCTTATTCAAGTACTGGACCATGTTTCAAAACGACAACGTGTGGTCAACTTGAATGATTTGCTTGTAAAGCTTTCGTCCGATATTGGTTGGACCATGGCTACCGGCTCTAACCCTCGGTTCCTCCCCATTGAATTTCCGGAAAATAAATTCCATAAATTAATGAGTGACGTTTTCGAGTCTATATTTTACAGAGTTGCCATGCCAGATATATATCTTATGGAAGTTGCAGTGTTGGCTCCAAGTTGGGTTAGAAAAGAAACGAAGCGATGCTAGGAAATACTTCGGCAATGTTTTAGCTGAACGTATAGCCATGCAACGAAATCCAACAAAGCAATCACATCGAGCTCGAGTAGAGATGATGATCAAGAAGAGTATTTCAATTTACTAAATTCTCTCTTGACGGGACATGAGGTCACAGACAGAATACCTGAAGATAATATCATAATAGATAATGTTACAGCATTTCTGTTCGGCATGAACGATTCTACAAATATGACTCTCTCTTGGTTCTTCTACCTCCTCTCCAAGAATCCTAGGGTTGTAACTTGTAACTAAAATAAGAGAGGAAATAAGAAAAAACTTGTCAATGAAAAAAGTAGGGGAGTTCCAAGTACCGGAATCTTTTGATGAGTTGAGTAAATTGGTGTATCTCCAAGCAGCTTTATGTGAAACACTGAGGCTATACCCGCCATTTCCTTTGGAATTTAGGACATCCAGTGGGCATTACATCCTCCCAAGCGGCCAGCGCGTCAATCAAGGGATGCTAATTGTATTAGCCATACAAGCGGTGGGACAGATGACATGGTTGTGGGGAGAAGATTGTCATGAATTTAAGCCTGAAAGCTGGATCACCGACAAAGGAAAGCTCAAACGTGAGGAGCCAACAAAATTCTTTGCCTTCCTTTCAGGACCAAGGATTTGCCCAGGAAAAGAATTGTCCTTTCTTCTTATGAAGGCTCCGGTATCAATCATAATCCATAACTTTGACGTGCATGTCATTGAAGGCATGTCATTGAAGGCCAGGATATGACTCCCAAAAATAGTGGGTTTCTTCAAATGAAGCATGGCTTGATGGCTAGCATTACGAGCAGATCTGGACATGGAATGTAGTGCAAAGGCTATAGCTTGTGTTCGCTTGACTTAGTGTCTAGTGACTACTTGACCGGTTCAACCATATACATTTTTTTTTAAAGGCGGTTAGAAGTTTTATTGATAGAAGAAGCTTTCCAGTAGGTTCAACCATATACATATCTATATGTTTACATATTATGTAATTTACCCTTAATTTATCATCTGTGTACGTGTGTTTTCTTCCAGATCATTTGGACTTTAAGCTTAAAGATGCCTGTATTGGAATAAAAATCTTCTACCCCAATATTTGTATCCCACTTTGTGCCCCTTTCCTCAAATGATGCCATGTGTCTTTTTCAGTATATTAATGTTATTCTTATTCTTTGTTTGCCGGACAGAAATCACCTATCTCCATTTTTCTGCCCTACTCCATGTCCCATTCACCAAACTATGCCATGTGTTCCTAATATTATATCTTATTTGTTTTCGAGTTTTAATAAATAATAAAAATCTCAATTAAAACCAGATTTAGTCCCAAATTAATAACAAATAATTATATATAGTCTTAAATTTTAATACATTCCCCATAGGATTTTAGAATGAAAAAATAAAACTTAATTTAACTAGACAGACAATAAATAACATTAAAAACTGAAGAAGGACACGTGCCAGAATATAGTGGATGAGACACAAATGGGGCACAAAAAATGGGGCAGAGGATTTTTATTCTTGTTTGCCTTATGTAAATTAAATTATATATATACATTTATTCTTTTATTTAGGACTAACCCTTTACATGGATATTTATTTTTAATATGAGGCTAAATCTTGTGTTTAGGTGGGATTTTTATTTAATTTTCTTTTATTAGTGTTATTTGTTAAAACTTAAAAACAAACAAGGCATAATACAATGAACTTATGACATGATTTATTGAATGGGGCATATATAGAACCGGTCACAAAAGCGAAGGATTTCCATCCCTCAGATTGGATTGGACTTTAATACTTTTTTTTAAAGGCAATTCATTGATAAAAAAAATACAAAGATGTGCAAAAGTTCAAAGTAACAAAGCTGACAACAGATCACGCTACAACCCAAAGCCAAAACCAAAATATGAAGAAGCCACCAAGCAAATACTTCATAGATGTAATTACTCGATTGGGCTCTTTGGTATTTCAGATGCAAGATACAAGTTCATAACTCGAGCTTCTTAAAAGTGATAGGCTAATTGCTTGAACTGGTCTCTAACGTTTACTAAAATGTTTATGAAATAAGGGTGTAACATTCTAATTTGGTTAATTAAATTCCTAATGTTACAAAATTGGCTCAAATATTAGGTTAAGGAGTTAATACATATCTCATTTCTTTATTAATTTTGTATTTAATATTTAAAACTATTTTCTAAAGAGACACATATCAATCCTTTATATGTATTTAAGTCTATTAAACTCCACCAACAACATGTATTATATAATTTTGATTTGCATGTATGTGTTTTGGATCTAGGTGGGCCTTGTAAGCTATATTGGGTCGTTTAGGCCTATTTCAAGTGGGATCAACAGGTCATATGACATGGGTAAGGCATGTCCACTATACCCTAATAATTACTCTATATATTCCTTGTTTTTTTTTATCCCATCCGGTATTCAGGGTTTTGTCTTGACTGATCCGGATCCAATCTGTGTCGTGCACCTGGTTATGGTGGGTGAGTCTCAGTAACCATAATAACCACAGTCTTCAATCGACAAATAGTTAAACCTTAATCACGCATATGAGCTAAAAATCATTACAACATCAAACAGCCAACCTACCACCATCACAATCTACTTGCTTCTTTTTGAAAGTTGAGAAGACAGCTTGAATTATTCACTTCTCAGAAATAACTCTTATTACATGCACGACAACTACCCTAGTTTAATAATGATTTTTCTAATTTGGTTTAATATTAATATGCAGAATTACCCACATAAGCACAAAGCCCATATTAAGTGGGACAAAATTCACACATACAATTTACATGTAGTAAGACTCGAACCCAAGACCTCATAGTATAGGTATGATACATCTACCATTTGAGACTTTGAGTTGGGTTGTACTATCTTTTTCTTGACATAATGCAATTTTAACCATTAAAATGCTACCACAATAATTGTCTAAAACTTAAATTATCTTACCATATAAAATTTGTTTTGTACAGAAAACATGACTCAAATAATAGAGAAATTAACTGGAAATAATCTTTTATAAGAGAGAATTGGAGATAATCTTTTACTCCATAAGAGATGTAGCTAGTTGGTCAACTAAAGTGGATATGTTGCGGTCGAAGTTTTGTTGTATTCTCAATAATTGTCTAATTGTATAATCCATAACCCAAAATAAATTAGCTAGAGTCCAAAGTCATCCAAACTTTCAGCATTGCTGGCCGATATCGACCTATGGAGATTTGTTTGGATGACTTTGGACTCTAGCTAGTTAAAAAAAAAAAGAAAAACAAGATGGATATATTAAAGCTTTTGGTTGTTAGCTTTTGGAGCCTTTTACCATATATTTATCTTCATCATTAATAAACAATCAAATATCTGTAATAAAGTCGACGTGGTCGGCTGGATTTATATATATATAACTAATAAATTTGGATTTTGAACAATTGCCCTGTATTTGTCATTTTGTTTTTGTTAAACTGTATTTGTCATTTTTTATACATAGAAAACAAATTAGAAAAATATATAATACAATTTTACACTATTACACCCCAATTGTATAATCTGATAAGGAATCATAATACTTTTGCTCTTAAAGGATGAGGACGCAAAAGGGAGATCATCAAAGTAAGTCACCATGCAATTTCCCATTGATAAAAATGATCAAAAACCCGAATGTAATCGAAGTGAATTGCGTTAAGCAATCTAAACTCCTAGTATGTTTTTCTATAAATTAACAAATCTCAAATTATAGCATACACAAGTTATTTAATTGGCGCTTGTTTTATTTGATTTTGCTAAAATTACCGACAAGAGGATCATGTTCACGTGTTAAGCATGTGATTATATAAAATTATTAAGATATTTTAATTTATTTGTATATGTTAGGGCCAAAATTCAGGATATTACGGGGTTTTAATGTGTTTTTTTATTTTCTTTTGTCGGAACATCAAGAATATATGGTGTGTGGCAACCTGGCATATGGAAGCAGTTAGGTCACGATGGATTAGGCAAAACGCAAAGCTTAAGACTCGACGATTACAATAATATTATATAAAGTGCGTTGATCGAGGCTATATATGTTCTAATCAAGCAACTCTAATTTCGTAATCTCCTTAATTACAAAATTGTGATGGAGGTTTTCGAGTACCTTGCTTACTTGATCTTGGCAATCATTTCTCTTCGTTTTCTCTACCTAATTTTCACAAATAACAATGGTCTTCCTCGAAATTGGCCATTGGTTGGAATGACTCCGACATTACTTGTCCACTTCAATCATGTTGTTGACAAAGTTTCCGAATTGCTAGAAAAAAGCAATGGCACCCTTCAATATAAGGGAATCTGGTTCACCAACACAAGTTTCTTGGCCACAGCTAATCCTCAAAATGTGTTTTACCTAATGAACACAAATTATGCAGCATATCCCAAAGGGTCGGAATGGAGGAAGCAATTCGATGTGTTTGGAGAAGCACTTCTCAATTCGGATGGCGAGGAATGGAAACGTCAAAGGAGAATTTTTCATGCTTTCTTGAATCACCCACAGTTTCATCATTCTCTTTCGAGGATCCTTCGGCAGCGTTTAGAACAAGGGCTCATTCAAATGCTTGACCATTTTTCGAAGCAAGAGCTAGTAGTTGACTTGCAAGATTTGCTTGTGAGATATGCGTCTGATATTGGATGGAAAATTGCTACCGGGTCTAACCCTAATTTTCTCTCCATTGAATTTCCAAAAAATCAATTCAGTCAGGCCATGAACGATGTTTGGGAGGCGGCATTTTACAGAGCTATTCTGCCTGATACCTTGTGGAAGTTGCAAAGTTGGCTTCAAGTTGGGTTGGAAAAGAGACGATGCGATGCTTGGAAATATTTTGACCATGTTTTAGCACAACATATAGTCATGCAACGTCAAAAAGCCACGGAAGTAGTCGCAATGAATGAAGATGATCATGAAGGCATTAATTTCAACTTTCTAAACTGTTACTTAACAGGACATAAGGTAACAGGACCAACACCAAAAGATAGTCTCATACGAGACAATATTATACACTTGTTGTTGGCCAATAACGACACTTACAGCACAACTCTGGGTTGGTTCTTCTATCTCCTCTCCCAAAACCCTAATGTTGTGCCTAAAATAAGAGAGGAAATAGAAAGAAACTTGTCGATGAAAAAAGTAGGGGAATTCCAAGTTCCTGCATCCTTCGACGAGTTGAATAAGTTGCTGTATCTTCAAGCAGCATTAAGTGAAACATTAAGGTTGTATCCACCAAATCCTTTCGAAGTCAGGGCATCAACTCAGCGAGACACCCTTCCAAGCGGCCATCGAGTCAATCCGCAATCAGTAATTATAATAGCCATACATGCTATGGGAAAGATGACATGGCTGTGGGGAGAAGATTGTCATGAATTCAAGCCGGAAAGGTGGATCACCAAGGCAGGAAAGCTTAAACGTGAGGCCCCAAGTAAATTCTTCGCTTTCCTTTCAGGACCAAGGATTTGTCCTGGAAAAGAATTGTCGTTTTTCCTAATGAAGGCTACTGCATCAACCATAATCCATAACTTTGATGTGCATGTAATTGAAGGACAGGATATGACTCCCAAAAATAGTGTTTTTCTTCACATGAAGCACGGCTTGAAGGTTAGGATTAAGAAGAAATATGAATCATGATGAACACATGGTGTAGCGCACTTCAGTCTAATGTGCAAAGTTTAGATTGTGTTGTTTTCATTGAGTTTGAATTTGATGGACTTAGTAGTCAATACTCCAAAGCCACATGTAAATCAATTAATAAATTAATGACTTTTTGGAGGAAAATACTTTTTAGGAATTACTCCATTGAGTCCAAAATAAGTGAAACACTTAGAATATCATACATATTGAGACAATGATCATTAATTTATACTAAAATAAGTAAAAAAAAAAGAAAAGAAAAAGACTCCCTCGGTCCCAATTTATCTGACCCTAGCTGTTAACCAAATTTGTGGGTATTAAGAAAAGTAGTTAATTAGTTAGTACACGATTTTGGCTAAAATTCGGCAAAAAATTACGGTGAAAAATTTTTCCTCAATTTTTGGAAAAAATACTCATAAAATATATATAACTTAACGCCAAAAACATTGGAGGTCTTTTCAAGCTTTAAATACCATTTTTCATATTTTTCTGAATTAATTTCTAAATAAATCGAAACAAGATTCAAATGCTCGTAAAAACAAATCCTTAAATGCAACGTGGCTAAGTTTTTATTAGATGAATATAAATATTTCAATGAGTCTTAACGCCAAAATACATGCAAAATTGAACCGGGACCCTGAAACGCTTTTTTAGCCAAAAACCGTGATTTTGACTAAAATTTTGCAAAAAATTACCGCGGAAAATTTTTCCTCAATTTTGGGATAAAATACTCATAAAATATACATAATTTAATGCCAAAAACATTTGAGGACTTTTCATACTTTTAATATCGTTTTTCATATTTTTTCTGAATTAATTTCTAATTAAATCGAAACAAGATTCAAATGCTCGTAAAAACAAATCCATAAATGCAACGTGGTTAAGTTTTTATTAGATGAATATAGATATTTCAAGGAGTCTTGACGCCAAAAATCATACACAATTGAGCCGGGACCCCGAAACGCGTTTTTAGCCAAAAACCGTGATGGTTAGTACACGATTTTGGCTAAACTTTTGCAAAAAATTAACGCGAAAAATTTTTCCTCAATTTTTGGATAAAATAATCATAAAATATACATAATCTAACGCCAAAATTATTGAAGGACTTTTCAAGCTTTTAATATCGTTTTACATATTTTTTCTGAATTAATTTCTGATTAAATCGAAACAAGATTCAAATTCTCGTAAAAACAAATCCTTAAATGCAATGTGGCTAAGTTTTTATTAGATGAATATAGATATTTCAAGGAGTCTTGACGCCAAAAATCATACAAAATTGAGCCGGGACCCCGAAACGCGTTTTTAGCCAAAAACTGTGATGGTTAGTACACGATTTTGGCTAAAACTTTGCAAAAAATTAAAGCGAAAATTTTTTCCTTAATTTTTGGAAAAAATACTCAAAAAATATATATAATTTAACCCCAAAAACATTGGAGGACTTTTCATACTTTTAATATCGTTTTTCATATTTTTTCTGAATTAATTTCTAATTAAATCGAAACAAGATTCAAATGCTCGTAAAAACAAATCCATAAATGCAACGTGGTTAAGTTTTTATTAGATGAATATAGATATTTCAAGGAGTCTTGACGCCAAAAATCATACACAATTGAGCCGGGACCCCGAAACGCGTTTTTAGCCAAAAACCGTGATGGCTAGTATACGATTTTGGCTAAACTTTTGCAAAAAATTAACGCGAAAAATTTTTCCTCAATTTTTGAATAAAATAATCATAAAATATACATAATCTAACGCCAAAATTATTGAAGGACTTTTCAAGCTTTAAATATCGTTTTTCATATTTTTTCTGAATTAATTTCTAATTAAATCGAAACAAGATTCAAATGCTCGTAAAAATAAATCCTTAAATGCAACGTGACTAAGTTTTTATTAGTTGAATATAGATATTTCCAAGAGTCTTGACTATAAAAATCATGCAAAACTGCATTGGGACCCCGAAACGCGTTTTTAGTCAAAAGAAAAAAACCGTGATGATTAGTTCACGATTTTGGCTAAAATTTTGCAAAAAATTACCGCAAAAATTTTTTCCTTAATTTTTGGATAAAATACTCATAATATATATATAATTTAATGCCAAAAACATTGGAGGACTTTTTATGCTTTAATTATCGTTTTTCATATTTTTTCCTGAATTAATTTCAATTTAACTCAAAACAAGATTTAAATGCTCGTAAAAACAAATTCTTAAATGCAACGTGACTAAGTTTTTATTAGATGACTATAGATATTTCAAGGAGTCTTTACGCCAAAAATTATGCAAAATTGAGCCGGGACTCCGAAACGCGTTTTTAGCTAAAAACAGTGATGGTTAGTACACGATTTTGGCTAAAACTTTGCAAAAAATTACCGCGAAAACTTTTTCCTTAATATTTGGATAAAATACTCATAAAATATATATAATTTAATGCCAAAAACATTGGAGGACTTTTCACGCTTTTAATATCGTTTTTCATATTTTTTCTGAAATAATTTCTAATTAAATCGAAACAAGATTCAAATGCTCGTAAAAACAAATCCTTAAATGCAACGTGGCTAAGTTTTATTAGATAAATATAGATATTTCAAGGAGTCTTGATGCCAAAAATCATGCAAAATTAAGCCGGTACTCCGAAACGCGTTTTTATCTAAAAACCGTGATAGTTAGCACACGATTTTGGCTAAAACTTTGCAAAAAAATTACAGCGAAATTTTTTTCCTTAATTTTTGGAAAACATTACTCATAAAATATACATAATTTAACACCAAAAACATTGGAGGACTTTTTCATGCTTTTAAATATCGTTTTTCATATTTTTTCGGAATTAATTTCTAATTAAATCGAAACAAGATTGAAATGCTCGTAAAAATAAATCCTTAAATGCAACGTGGCTAAGTTTTTATTAGATGAATATAGATATTTCAAGGAGTCTTGACGCCAAAAAACATGCAAAATTGAGCCGGTACTCCGAAACGCGTTTTTAGGTAAAAACCGTGATAGTTAGTACACGATTTTGGCTAAAACTTTGCAAAAAAATTACAGCGAAAAATTTTTCCTTAATTTGTGGAAAACATTACTCATAAAATATATATAATTTAACACCAAAAACATTGGAGGACTTTTTCATGCTTTTAAATATCGTTTTTCATATTTTTTCGAAATTAATTTCTAATTAAATCGAAACTAGATTCAAATTCTCGTAAAAACAAATCCTTAAATGCAACGTGGCTAAGTTTTTATTAAATGAATATAAATATTTAAAGGAGTCTTGACGCCAAAAATCATACAAAATTGAGCCGGGATCCCGAAACGCGTTTTTAACCAAAAACCGTGATGTACACGATTTTGGCTAAAATTTTGCAAAAAATTATCGCGAAAAATTTTTCCTCAATTTTTAGATAAAATAATCATAAAATATACATAATCTAACGCCAAAATTATTGAAGGACTTTCAAACTTTTAATATCGTTTTTCATATTTTTTCTGAATTAATTTCTAATTAAATCGAAACAAGATTCAAATGCTCGTAAAAATAAATCCTTAAATGCAATGTGACTAAGTTTTTATTAGATGAATATAGATATTTCAAGGAGTCTTGACTATAAAAATCATGCAAAACTGCATTGGGACCCCGAAACGCGTTTTTAGTAAAAAAAAAACCGTGATGATTAGTTTACGATTTTGGCTAAAATTTTGCAAAAAATTACCGCGAAATTTTTTCCTTAATATTTGGATAAAATACTCATAAAATATATATAATTTAATGCCAAAAACATTGGAGGACTTTTTACGCTTTAATTATCGTTTTTCATATTTTTTTCTGAATTAATTTCAAATTAACTCGAAACAAGATTCAAATGCTCGTAAAAACAAATTCTTAAATGCAACGTGACTAAGTTTTTATTAGATGACTATAGATATTTCAAGGAGTCTTGACGATAAAAATCATGCAAAACTGCGCTGGGACCTCGAAACGCGTTTTTAGCCAAAAAAACTGTGATTGTTAGTTTACGATTATGGCTAAAATTTTGCAAAAAATGACCGCGAAAACTTTTTCCTTAATTTTTGGATAAAATACTCATAAAATATATATAATTTAATGCCAAAAACATTGGAGGACTTTTCACGCTTTTAATATCGTTTTTCATATTTTTCAGAATTAATTTCTAATTAACTTGAAACAAGATTCAAATACTCGTAAAAACAAATCCTTAAATGCAACGTGGCTAAGTTTTTATTTGATGAATATAGATATTTGAAGGAGTCTTGACACAAAAAATCATGCAAAATTGAGCCGGGACTCCGAAACGCGTTTTTAGCTAAAAACCGTGATAGTTAGTACACGATTTTGTCTAAAACTTTCCAAAAAAAATTACAGCGAAAATTTTTTCCTTAATTTTTGGAACAAATACTCAAAAAATATATATAATTTAACCCCAAAAACATTAGAGGACTTTTCATACTTTTAATCTCGTTTTTCATATTTTTTCTGAATTAATTTCTAATTAAATCGAAACAAGATTGAAATGCTCGTAAAAATAAATCCTTAAATGCAACGTGGCTAAGTTTTTATTAGATGAATATAGATATTTCATGGAGTCTTGACGCCAAAAATCATACAAAATTGAGCCGGGACCCCGAAACGCGTTTTTAGCCAAAAACCGTGATGGTTAGTACTCAATTTTTGGATAAAATAATCATAAAATATACATAATCTAACGCCAAAATTATTGAAGGACTTTTCAAGCTTTTAATATCGTTGTTCATATTTTTTCTGAATTAATTTCTAATTAAATCGAAACAAGATTCAAATGCTCGTAAAAATAAATCCTTAAATGCAACGTGACTAAGTTTTTATTAGATGAATATAGATATTTTAAGGAGTCTTGACTATAAAAATCATGCAAAACTGCATTGGGACCCCGAAAC
>AWUE01021146.1:0-12242 GCA_001974825.2 Corchorus olitorius | reverse complement strand
AACCAAATTATAAGCATAGAAATCTCACCATATCAATTGATTGAATTCACCAAAGGATCAAAAATATAAGAATTTAGCTACTCATGGATTTGGGAAAATCCATGAGCGGCATAAGAGTATTTACAGGACTATGGAGGGCGAAATCTCCTTGATAAAATACCTAGGTATGTCGCACCTCCCTATGGTTAGGGGGTGGCGGCACCCTTGCCTAAAACTAGATCTAGAAGAGAAAAAATAGATCTAAAACTATAATTGTGAATTGGTGTGTAAAGTATGTGATTTGTGTTACAGGAGGTGGCTATTTATAGTGGAAATAACCCTAGGAATTCCAATCCTAACTTGGAAAGAGCTCTAAGTCGGTTTTGGGTCTAACTTAGACTCCAAGTTAGATTAAAAGTCTTCCTAGAGTAGAATCCATGTCAAAATAGGATCCTGAAAAAATTCTGAATTCGTGCAGGGACTTCGACGGCATTTTTGGGCTTGAAAACGGCAGAACTGGGTCTTAGACTTCAAAGGAAAGTTGTAGATCTCGGAGTTAGCTTTCCAACAAGTACTGATGGGCTTCAAACGGAGGTTTGAGTAGAAAGTTATGATTTTTCTAGCAAAACTGCACTGAATCCTAATCCTGTTAGGACTAGAAGCGGGAATAAGCGGAAATTGGATATTTCCTTGGATATAGGCGGTATTAATTGGGATTTTAATTCCAATTATTACCTTATATGGGATGAGTATTTTCCCATATAAAATATCCAAAAATACCAAAGCTTAATGGCTTATTCATGGCTTGTCTTCAATCCTTCGCAATTAAAGCTCCAATTTTCAATTCTTGCTCTTGAAATAATTCTTCAATGTCTTGAAATCTTCAAATAAGTCTTCAATGAGTCTTCAAACACGAACTTCGAATCTCCAAATCTATGCTCAAAATTGTTTTGCTCAAATCTGTGTAAAAAGTCATCAAAATAGCTCCAAAAGTAGTGAAAATAACAATTTCTCATTTTCACATCACTTAAAGACTAAAAACACAAATAGTATCAAAATAACATATATTTAAGCATAAATGGGTCTAAAAACATAATAAAATAGTCATAAAAATAGGGTCTTTTTTAGCTCGATCAGTTTTTATTAAATGAATATAGATATTTCAAGGAGTCTTAACGTCAAAAATCATGCAAAACTGAGTTGGGACCCCGAAACGCGTTTTTAGCCTAAAACCGCTACACGATTTTGGCAAAAATTTTGCAAAAAATTACCGCGAAAAATTTTTCCTCAATTTTTGGATAAAATAATCATAAAATATACATAATTTAACGTCAAAAACATTGGAGGACTTTTCAAGCTTTTAATATCGTTTTTCATATTTTTCTGAATTAATTTCTAATTAAATCGAAACAAGATTCAAATGCTCGTAAAAACAAATCCTTAAATGCAGTGTGACTAAGTTTTTATGAGATGAATATATATATTTCAAGGTGTCTTGACGATAAAAATCATGCAAAACTGTACTTGGACCCCTAAACGCGTTTTTAGCCAAAAAGACCGTGATGGTTGGTTCACGATTATGGCTAAAATTTTGCAAAAAATTACCGTGAAAATTGTTTCCTTAATTTTTGGATAAAATACTCATAAAATATATATAATTTAATGCCAAAAACATTGGAGGACTTTTCATGCTTTTAATATCGTTTTTCATATTGTTTTGAATTAATTTCTAATTAAATCGAAACAAGATTCAAATGCTCAAAAAAAAAAATCGTTAAACGCAACGTGGCTAAGTTTTTATTAAATGAATATAGATATTTCAAGGAGTCTTACTGCCAAAAATCATACAAAACTGAGACGGGACCCCGAAACGCGTTTTTAGCCAAAAATCGTAATGGTTAGTATACGATTTTGGCTAAAATTTTTCAAAAAATTACCGCGAAAAATTTTTCCTCAATTTTTGGATAAAATACTCATAAAATATACATAAATTAACGCCATAAACATTGGAGGACTTTTCAAGCTTTTAATATCGTTTTTCATATTTTTTCTGAATTAATTTCTAATTAACTAGAAACAAGATTCAAATGCTCGTAAAAACAAATTCTTAAATGCAACGTGACTAATTTTTTATTAGATGAATATAGATATATCAAGGAGTCTTGACGATAAAAATCGTGCAAAACTGCGCTGGGACCCCGAAACGCGTTTTAAGCCAAAAATCTTGATGGTTAGTACACGATTTTGGCTAAAATTTTGCAAAAAATTACCGGGAAAAATTTTTCCTCAATTTTTAGATAAAATACTCATAAGATATATATAATTTAACGCCAAAAACATTGGAGGACTTTTCATGCTTTTAATATCGTTTTTCATATTTTTTTGAATTAATTTCTAATTAAATCGAAACAAGATTCAAATGCTCGTAAAAAAATCGTTAAACGCAACGTGGCTAAGTTTTTGATCGGTCGTCAGCAATCACAAATAATTCCTGATCAGACCAAAATGATGCATGTTTTTATGGTCATTTTTCTATGCTTTTGAATGTATTTGTGTTAGATTTTACCCTATAATGCTTACATTTGTGATTGTAGGTGTTGAAGAGGTAGAATATGCAAATATGTTGATTTAGGCACTTTTTGGAGCTATTTTGGTTGATTTTTAGCACAAAGGTTTTTCATGGTTTTTCTTGGAAGAAATTGGAGATCTCGTGTTCGTGAATGAGGAATCTATAGAGTCAATTTTATGCCAATGGAAGTCATAAAGTTGAAAGCTACAAAGTTCCAAAGCAAAGGAGTAAGAAGAATTCAAGTTGCAAGAAGACATGTCGAGCCACCAGGAAGACATAGGTGATCAGGCTTACGACCTGGGTGCTCAGGCCAACCAGGTGGGCGCCTAGCGCGAGTCGGGGCCTTTGTCAGCGCGCGCCATCAGCCACTTGTGGGTGTCTTCATGCTGAAGCTTCTTCCTTTCTTTCCATATTTGGAGTCAGTTCGGGAAAACATCCATAACTTTTGATCCAGAACTCCAAATGAGGCGTATGAATATGCGTTGGAAAGCTAACTCCGAGAGCTACAACTTTTGTGTTTTGGTCGAGACCCAGTTTTGCCGTTATCAAGGACGAAAATGCCCCTAAAGTTTCTGCAGACGTGCTGGACCTAGAAAAGCCCATGAAATCAAGCCCAAGTTGATATGATTAACCTAATTTCGGTATTTGGAGATAGCCCAGACCTGGAGGACGAAATTCCACTCAATTGGAGAGGGTTTTAATGAGCTTAAAAGTCTATTTTGTCCCAGGTTAAGTTTGCCCTAAGTCTCTAGTATAAATAGACATCTTTTCTCTCTAGAAAAGGGGGTTAGACGAATTTGGAGAGCAAGGAGAGCCGCCGGCCAGCTTCTATCTTCCTAGGTTTTTCTATTCCTTTTTCTTTTGATGGCTACTCAATTCATGAGTAACTAATCTTTTATTTCTCCAATGTAGGATCTTATAGATCTCTTGACTTATTATTTATGGGGAGACTTTTGTTCTTTATAATTTGATTTTCTATTTGAATATGTTTCTTATCCCTATACTTCATCTTATGTGTTCATATTTTGATTGATTTGGAGGCCTACTTATCTTGAGATTTATGAATGCTAATGTTAGATTCAAGTTGGCTTGAGTCAAGCTAATATTGGTCCAAGTAACAATTGTCAATTCTAGGAGTCCTAGGTTCAATGGGATTATCAAACCTTGTTGAAATCTATAGGCCGAGATGGTAATAGATGTAAATGAGTTTGGTATTGATTTATCATGCATGTGGAAAAGAATAATCTTAATGCTTATTCTAGGAAGGGCTGGAACCCGGATCAGAATATTAGAGGTTAGTTTTAGCGAGATGCGGATTAATCTTATTAGCATGTTGGAATTAGCATTACGTCTGTTCCTATACCAATTATTCAAGTGGAGTTGTTTAAGATATTAGGAAGATTATTTTGTTCTAAGGAAAGTTGAAGCCTACGTCTTAGGATATATACTACTTTGGAATAATTTATGATGCTTAATTGATTGGCAATTAATATCGAATTCATGATTTGTGTCAATGATCCATATCAATCTAGTCAAGAGAGAAATTGATTCTATATTGGAGGCTTGTTTTATATAGTTTGTTACTTGATTTATTTTGCTTCAAGTTTGTTTTGTTAGTATTAATTTAGATCACTTGATCTCAATTTTCAAACTCCTTATTTTAAACACAATAGATTAGTAAAGAAGTTATCCTCTCTCTCTGTGGATTCGACCCCTACTTACCCTAGCTATTTAGTTAAGTTTTGTGGGGATTTATCTTGTGATTGCTCAACGACTCGATCAATTCCCCACAAAATCCTAACTAAAACTGATAGGGCAAGTAGAGGTCGATCCCACAGAGAAGGTTGATAGACTTTATCCAAAGATACAATCCTAAAAATCTCTCAAAAATTATACTTAAAAACAGAGGTTTAAAAATCACAGTTAAAAAGAAAGCAATTAAACTAGAAAAACAAAGCAAAGTAAATTAAATCTAAATCTATGGCAATTAAGAGAGAAAACAATAATTAAAGCATACTTCTTCTCCAATGGTAGAAAACAATCAAATTGAATATGGGTCCTTGATTTAAAAGATGAATTCAGTACTAAATCCTTGATGATAACTGGTCTAGAAAAATCCTAACATGCTATTTAGATAAGATTACCGGTTAAGGCTTAAATTACCCCTATTGTTAACTTAACAAATCAATTACCGGATTAAGGCTTAAAGATTCACCAAGCAACAAAGCATTAAGATCAACTATTTAATTAGTTCTTTCACACATGCTTAATAAATAAAACCATACAACAACCAGATAAAATCTGATCACTGGCATGAGAAACTCATCGAAGCGAGGGTTAGTCGTCAACGATTCGCTACAAAACAATCAGACTCGAGGGTTAACTATTCCGCCTGACTTAGCAATAGATCTCTCAAATTATCAATTTATCGGCCGCATAAACCAATAAAAATCATGGTCATGGAATAAAACAGAGTTTAACATGCTATCTATCAAAAATAAAATACCAAATTATAAGCATAGAAATCTCACCATATCAATTGATTGAATTCACCAAAGGATCAAAAATATAAGAATTTAGCTACTCATGGATTTGGGAAAATCCATGAGCGGCATAAGAGTATTTACAGGACTATGGAGGGCGAAATCTCCTTGATAAAATACCTAGGTATGTCGCACCTCCCTATGGTTAGGGGGTGGCGGCACCCTTGCCTAAAACTAGATCTAGAAGAGAAAAAATAGATCTAAAACTATAATTGTGAATTGGTGTGTAAAGTATGTGATTTGTGTTACAGGAGGTGGCTATTTATAGTGGAAATAACCCTAGGAATTCCAATCCTAACTTGGAAAGAGCTCTAAGTCGGTTTTGGGTCTAACTTAGACTCCAAGTTAGATTAAAAGTCTTCATAGAGTAGAATCTAAGTCAAAATAGGATCCTGAAAAAATCCTGAATTCGTGCAGGGACTTCGACGGCATTTTTGGGCTTGAACACGGCAGAACTAGGTCTTGGACTACGAAAGAAAGTTGTAGATCTCGGAGTTAGCTTTCCAAAGTGTACTCATGGGCTTCAAACGGAGGTCTGAGTAGAAAGTTATGATTTTTCTACCAAAACTGCGTTGAATCCTAATCTTGTTAGGACTAGAAGAGGGAATAAGCGGAAATTAGATATTTCCTTGGATATAGGCGGTATTAAGCTTAAGGGCTTATTCATGGCTTGTCTTCAATCCTTCGCAATTAAAGCTCCAATCTTCAATTCTTGCTCTTGAAATAATTCTTCAATGTCTTCAAATCTTCAAATAAGTCTTCAATGAGTCTTCAAACACGAACTTCGAATCTCCAAATCTATGCTCAAAATTGCTTTGCTCAAATCTGTGTAAAAAGTCATCAAAATAGCTCCAAAAGTAGTGAAAAATAACAATTTCTCATTTTCACATCACTTAAAGACTAAAAATACAAATAGTATCAAAATAACATATATTTAAGCATAAATGGGTCTAAAAACATAATAAAATAGCCATAAAAATAGGGTCTTTTTTAGCTCAATCATAATTCCCCCACACTAAATCTTTGCTAGTCCCTAGCAAACTAGTGTAGAAAAATAAAAACTCACTAAACTTGAACACAAAAAAGACTCTATAATCCTTAACTAATGCAAATCAAAATTCCATTTTAATTTAAACTTTTCAAAAACTTGGAATGCATACACATATTAAGGATTAATGCAATTATGAAATCAAAATAACAAAGAATCATAAGAGCACTCAATTCAAAAGATCAACAAATAGCAAACATCTTTATTCTTAAGTAACCATAATTAAAGTAGTTCTAATCACTTACCATTCATTACATCCTATAACTACTTCTTTCCATAAGCTTATGTCTTCACTTTTATCTCCATTACTCAAAGGAATGCATATCATGGATACAAATCAAGGATTTTCGTGTGGGTTATAATAGTTTTTCAAAGGGTAATTGATTTTTAGAAAATTGAGGTTACTAACCTCGAAGTGTTCATGATTTGGGGTTACTAACTCCCATTTTTGAGGCTAATAGCACTCTAGAAGGACTCCTTCTTTTTATTTTTTTCAGAGGGACAATATTTCTGCAATTTCATGCCTCTTATCCTCTTTCCAAGGGTTACTAACTCTTTTTGTTAAAGAAAAGAGTGACAACAATGGATTGAATTTTTTTTTTAAAGTATGCAGAAATACCTCTTCTCCTCTTGCATGAAAGCACTTCTTTTTTAAAACAATTTTTTAACTACCCTTTTATATAAGTAGTCCCCCACACTTGTTCTTGACATATCCATAACATACTTTCATAATTTTAATCTCAATAAAAATTAAACAAAAGTTCTAGAAATAGGCAATCATAGAAAAAATAAACAATAAGATCATATCACAAAACTCTAATTATACCTAATTCTAAGAAATCATATATCATACTATCAATCAATCAATCAAATAAAATATTCTTAAAATTTCTAAGCATTCTTCAATCATAATTAAATCAAATCAATCAATATATGCAAAATTTTCAAAATTTTCGAAAAAATTATGGCATCGAAATTATGGCATTGAAATTATGATTAATGCATGCAGACTCCCTATTAGACTAGACTCTCTCCCCCACACTGAAAAGATACATTCTCCTCAATGTGAAAACACATAAGAAATTAACACAAACAATTGATATTAGGCATGCTCATGTGGTTTATTTAAATGCATGAAAATAAAAAACTAACACTAACAATTAATTCACATCAAAGAATAGGCAAGCAATCAAAGCAATAATCAATCAAGACAAAATAATGCAAGGAAAATTAAAAAGAAAGAGTTAAAGAAAGCTTCTCTGTTTGTAGGCATAAGCTCCATCATTGCTTCTAAAATTGGACTCCTTTCGAATTCATCTTGCAATCGTCCAAATTAAGCTCTATTTGCTCTCCTTTGGTTCTTCATGTAAAATCATTGGGTTGCCTCCTAATAAGCGCCTTTCTTTAAGAGTCTTTGGCTAGACTGCCTTAAAGAAATTATTCTTCAAGGGTGAAGGAACTATGGATATATTCCTTCAACAAATCCACAATGATTTTAAGAGTATCATTGATGGCTTTGAGAACTTCAAGTTGAATTTTATCAAGACTTGAAATCATCAACGTTGATGTGGTGGCTTGGAATGGCGATGGCACGGTGAATGGCCGATAGTGGCTTGGTAGTGGCGTGACTTTGGGCAGATATGGCCTGGTAGAGACATAAGGTGGCGCGACAATGGCCGGTCCTAACCAGGTGGGGCGCACGGAGGATGCAGCGCTGGGCGGGCATGGCCGGGCACTTGACTTGACTGTGGCCGGTCCTAGCCGGGCATGAGGCTCGGATGAAGCTTGTGGTGCCGGGCATAGCCGGGCATTTGGCTCAGATGGCGCGGAAGAAGGCGCGGATGACGCGAAGGAAGGTACGGCTAGTAGGGCGTGGTGCGCGGATGGCCGGGTAGGTGGCGCAGAGGGTAGAGCTGGTGGTTGGGCAGATGGCTCGGGTGGCCGAGCTGTGGCCGGGCAGGTGTCTCGGCGCGGCTCGAGTATGGTCGGTCCTATCCGGGCCATGTGCGATGATGGCCGGGCCACAGCCAGGTAATGGCTGGCTGGGTTAGCTCGATCATGACCTTGAGCATCTTCCTCTGATTCTTTGACTTCCATTTTCTGCTTCTCTCCGTGTGGCTAAACTCCTTGCTTGTTGGTTTCTTGCTCTTCCTTTGAGGTTGAAAATTCCGTCCTTCAGGATAATCCTTCAAACGCAAAGTATGCATTCTTCGGGGTTCTCTTCAATATTGGAGTGCGACTAAAAGAATCAACAAGAACTCGATCTTTGAGTCCTAATCCTCCATAGAAGATTTGGATTAGAATTCCCTTATTGAATCCATGTTGAGGGCAATCGATACACAACTTTTTAAATCTCCCCCAAAATTGGTGGAAATTCTCGTTGTAGCGTTGTCGAATGTCTCTTATCCTTTGTCTTCCTCTGGAAATCTGATCAGGCTTTGTCATCGATTCTTTACTTTTCTTCTTAACACTTTTAACACTCACAACACAAACAAACTTGTTAGAGTTCAATGGTGGTTGAGATGAAATTCTAGGGTGGATTATATCACCATCGAATTCCATGGTCAATGAACCATCGAATACATCAATTTTAGTATGGGAAGTTCTTAAGAAAGGTCTCCCTAATAAAAGAGGACATTGATCTTTCGAATGTTCCATCTCCATAACAAAGATGTCAATAGGAAAAATCAAGTGTTCAACTTTAATTAAGACATACTCTAGAACACCTTTGGGATGAACAAAAAATCCATCAGCTAACAGCAGAATCACATCAGTAGTTTTCAAAGGACTAAGATTTAAAGATTGATACAAAGAATAAGGCATAACGCTTAAAGATGCTCCTAAATCTAGCATAGCATTCTCTATAACACTTCTTCCAATAGAACAAGTAATAGAAAACGTACCTGGATCCTTGCACTTAGGAGGTAAACTCTTTTGAAGCACAGCAGAGACATTAACTCTAGCACTTACCTTACCTTGTAACCTTTTCTTGTTGGTACAAAGTTGCTTAAGTAACTTTGCATAGTTTGGAATTTGTTGAATAGCATCAAGAAGTGGGATGTTGACCTCAACTTTTCGAAGTATCTCCAAAATATCTTGATCATCATCTTCTTTCTTTGACTTCTTCAATCTTGATGGAAAAGGGATGGCGGCATGTACCTTGGGATCAGTCTTATCGGCGCCTATCTCCTTGGTGGTTGCGCCATCTTTTCTAGGTTCAGCTTCAATCTTGATTTCTTTGTCAGGCACTTGCGATTCCTCTTTAGTGTAGCTCGTCTCTCCTTCGTCGTGTGCGGCATGGGTAGGGAAGGGGTTTTCCAACTCTTTTCCACTCCTTAAAGTGATTGCACTTGCATTCTCCTTAGGAGGTACCTTGGGTTGCGATGGGATCCTTTGTTGACCTTGTGTCTTGAGTTTACTCATGTCACTAGCCAATTGACTGATTTGTTTTCTCATCATCTCCATAGCTTCTCTCAATTGTTGCATCTCGATAGCTTGTGAAGATTATTGAAAATTAGGCCTTTGATAATTCATCGGCCTTCCTTGATAGTTACCTTGGTTCCCATATTGTTGACTTGGTTGCTCGGCTCTCCAATAAGGTTCAGGCTTCCTTTGATATGCTCCTTGCATTCCAACAGCATTGACTTCTTGCGCGGTGTGTTCCAAAGAAGGGCACTTATCAGTGTAGTGTCCTTGTTTACAAATACCACAAATCTTAGGCACACTTGAAAAATTTGCATTGAATAAATCAGTGAGCGCAGCGACTTGTTGATTTGTTTCTTGGAGTTGTTGCTCCAGTGAGGTGGAATGGCTAGAGACTTCATTGATTCTTCTCGTATTGCCTTCTCTTGAATAGTCTTCTCAAGATCCAAATTGTTGAGTGTTGGCAGCCATGTTCTCCACTAAAGTCCAAGCATCGGTGGGAGTTTTGTCTATGAAAGCTCTTCCACTTGCAGAATCTATGGAAGATCTGTCAAATGGTAGCAGTCCTTCGTAGAAGTATTGGATCAGCAACTGTTCGATGATTTGATGATTGGGGCAGCTCGCATATAGTGTCTTGAAACGCTCCCAATATTCATGCATTGTTTCTCCATGGCGTTGCTTAATTCCGCAAATCTCTTTCCTTATACTTGATACTTTATGGGCAGGAAAGTACTTTTCCAAGAACAACTTCTTAAGGCTCGTCTAAGATGTGATTGAACCAGTTGATAAGAGGTACAACCAATCTTTTGCACGATCCACAAGAGTGAACGGAAAAGTTCTTAGCTTGAATTGGTCTTCAGTGATACCTTGAATATTTGTTGATATGCAGGCAATCTGGAAATCCATAAGATGTCGGTGAGGATCTGATTGAGCTAAAAAAAACCCTATCTTTATGCCTATTTTACTATGTTTTTAGACCCATTTAGGCTTAATTATATGCTATTTTATTAATATTTGTGTTTTTAGTCTTTAAGTGATGTGAAAATGAGAAATTGTTATTTTTCACTATTTTTGTAGCTATTTTGATGACTTTTTACACAGATTTGAGCAAAGCAATTTTGAGCATAGATTTGGAGATTCGAAGTTCGTGTTTGAAGACCATTTGAAGATAAATTGGAGACTTGAAGACCATTGAAGATTTATTTCAAGAGAAAGAATTGAAAAATTGGAGCTTTAATTGAAGACAAGCCATGGATAAGCCCTTAGCTTTGGTATTTATGGATAATTTATATGGGAAAAATACTCAGCCCATATAAGATATTAATTGGAATTAAAATCCCAATTAATGACTCCTAAATCCAAGGAAATATCCAAATCTCGTAGATTCCCGATTCTAGTCCTAATAGGATTAGGATTCAGGAGCAGTTTTGGTAGAAAATTCATAACTTTCTGCTCAGATCTCCGATTGAAACCCATGAGTACTCGTTGGAAAGCTAACTCCGAGATCTACAACTTTCCTTTTAAGTTCAAGACCCAGTGCTGCTGTTTTCAAGCCCGAAAATGCCGTTGAAGTTTCTACATGAATTCAGCAAAAATTCAGGATCCTATTTTGACTTGGATTCTACTCTAGGAAGACTTTTAATCCAACTTGGAGTCCAAGTTAGACCCTAAAACCGGCCTAGACTCCTTTCCAAGTTAGGATTGGAATTCTTAGGGTTAGTTCCACTATAAATAGCCACATCCTGTATCACAAATCACACACCTACATACCACACACATAGATAATTTCTTATCTTCTAGTTTTTAGGCAAAGGGTGCGCCACCCCCTATAGCCATAGATAGGTGCGGCATATCTAGGTATTTTGCAAAGAGATTTCGCCCCTCCAAGGTCCTGTAAGTACTCTTATGCCTCTCATGGATTTTCCTAAATCCATGAGTAGCTAAATTCTTAATACTTCTGATCCTTTGGTGAATTCAATCAATTAAATATGATGAGATTTCTGTTCTTATAATTTGGTATTTTATTCTTGATAGATAGCATGTTAAACTCTGTTTTAATTCTACAATCTTGATCTTTATTGATTTATGTGGCCACTAAAGAGGTAATTTGAGAGATTGTTGGCTAGATCAAACAATAAGGTTGACGCATGAGTTTGATTGTGTGTAGCAAGTTAGTCGCGCTTGACGGCGGGTTAATTGGGTTTGCATGCCAGTGATCAGATTTATCTGGTTGTTGTATGGTTTTATTTATTAAGCATGTGTGAAAGAACTAATAAAAGTTGATCTTAATGCTTTGAATCCTAGCAAATCTTTAAGGCTTGACGGCTAATTGATTAGTTAGGAGGAAAAAGGGGTAATTTAAGGCTTGACGGCTAATCTTATCTAAATAGCATGTTAGGGTTTTCCCTAGACCAGTTATCATCTTGAATTTAATATTGAATTTATCTTTTAAATCAAGGATCCATAATTAATTTGATTGTTTTCTACCATTGGTGAAGAAGTATATCCTTAATTATTGTTTTCTTTCTTATCTGCTATAGACTTAGATTTAATTTACTTTGCTTTGTTTTCTAGTTTAATTGTTTTCTGTTTAATTGCTTTCTGTCAATCTCTGTTTTCTGTGTTGTTTTTGAGAGATTTTAAGGACTAAATTTTCGGATAAAATCTATCACCCTTCTCT
>AWUE01021143.1:0-114085 GCA_001974825.2 Corchorus olitorius | reverse complement strand
TTTTGAGAATAAGTTGTGGGGAGTGTATGCTTCAGGCATTTTAAATCCCTCGGGAATATAAATATGGGAATGTATGCTTCAGACATATTATATCCTTTGAACCATAATTATGTCATCACAATGTTCATATAACATATTTCCAACTTTATAAGGAAATGAATATTCATCACAAGTGAATACATTACAATCGGACCCAGTTCTCTAAGTGAACCCTTGGGCTATAGGACGGGTTTTATACCTCACGACCTTATTTTCCTCATTTCATTTCTAAACAAATACCCATTTGAATCCACGGGTTTGAGTCCAAAGACATCATTCTTTGGCAAGGGAAGTCAATTCAACCTTGATTGCTCCCTCTCATATAGGCCAATATTGCCTTTGATGACATTCGGTTATAACTGAGGTTCATCATCATCGATTAAATTTCATGAGCGATTTAGAGAGCGAACGCATCATCGATGATTATCTTACTATAATGAAAATCTAGTATTCCCAAGGCCAATGATCTTTTCAAGGGTTTATGCCACTACAGGGGCAATATGCTCATGAATTTATGCCTCTTCAGGGGCAATATTATTCAGTATTTTGCTCTCTTTATTTTGTGTCATATCAGGGCAACTTGGTTTCCTCGATAAAGACCAATATGCTCTTCTAGAGCAGATTCTAAATTCCTCCCCCTTCTTTTTCGAGGAACTATATCTTTTGATCCCATCGTTTTTCCATGCTTCAGGCATGGTCACTTTGATCCATCATGTTCTTTCAGGAACATCTATCTTAGCTGGAACATTCACAGCTTAAAATTGTAATTTTTAGCAGTCTGATGAAATATATTGGGCAATTGATTGCAATAACTTGCAAATGGATCAAAATTTTGCACCTCATTCATATGTTATTGGGTCTAAATGAGACAATCTTTTTACAATAAGAAAATTTCAGGTTTTCATGCTATCCATCATTGGAAGCCTTTGGTTTCCCAAGTTATGGGAACACAATCTCATGATAATCCGCGAATCTTGCGGTAAGTAAAGCACCCGTCAGTGGTTGAAATAACCTAATAATGGACGGTGAATCGTACCCAACATAAATGCCCATACGTCGTTGGGGACCCATTTTAATCATTTGCGATGGTGCTACAGGCACTTGAACAACGCAAACAAAGGTGCAAACATGTAAAATGTCCGGCTCATGGCCTAGGACTAATTGAAGGGGGAAATTCTATGACTGAAAGGGCATTGTTTTTCAATGGCGTGGAGCTCTACACGCATATATAATTTCTCCTTCAGGGAGACCAAATAAATATCAACCAAATGTTGATTCGTACGACTAGTACGAGCCCTGTGTTCAGTCATTCCATAGGCTTCTGGCCATTTAAGATTCATAGAGAAGATCATCTTTCATTCTCATGAGAATAATATGTATATGCTTAAAGCCTCAACAGGGGCATAATAAGTATTGGTTATGGCCTTTATAATGGCCCATAGTAATTATTTCCAATATGTTCATGGCCTTTCTTATAGCTCATGATTACTAGCCTCTATAACGGCCCATAATGATGGCTTTTATAATAGCCCACATAAAATTACACGTGTAATTAGCATCTCACTTTTCATTACTAGCAAGGCCTTGCGGAGATGCTTCTCAATATCAAGACAAAAAGTCATTGCCATTCACCATAATCTATAAAATAGATGATTCCGGAATCAATGTTATTATGACGACTGCAGGTGTCAAAGCTCTATTGGTAATTGGCAATAATTTTGTACTTGAGGAAATGTGTTTTCCTTGTGAATAATATTCACAAATGTAATTCTTGGAGAACAAGATTTTTGTGTCTTTCAAAAAATCTCTCCGTATATTCTTGATGATTCTTTGTATCATCATCGCGCCTAAATGACAGGGCAATCATGCCAAAGTCTGAACACTTCAGGGTTCAATTTTCAAGGCATAATAGTAACTCTTTTGGGGAAAAAAAAAATTATTCAACCCAATAATATAGGCTTCTAGCCTTTCATAGATGGTCTTTTGGCCCATCTCAAAGTGATACTTTAGAAAATCTTTATTTATTTCAGTTGTTGTCTCAAGATGTTACCCATTACGGTGTACAACTAAGCAACTTCCTCATTGATTTACCTTTTAATATTGCATCTTCAGGATGCAAAACAATGCCATAAAACAACTATGTATTGCATATGACATAGCCAAAGCCATCTATTATATTGGCAGGACCAGAAATGGTATTGACATTTGCTTGCACAATGTCATACTTGAGAAAAAGTCTTTGCTACGTAAAATGGTATGTATCGTAGCACTATCAAGCAAACATGCATTTTCCTTTTTCTCAATACTTCCCATTTGCACTTATGTTTGACAACTTCAGGTGTCAAATGAATATTTTATCGATAAGATGATTGTCTCAAATATAGAGTAAACAAGCGTACTAAAAATTACACCAGGTAAATTCCCAGGAAAGAATGGAGGAGTCACAAACGGTCTCACTTAATATCCATACTCCTTAGACAGAATTTGCCTAGACATGTAACTAAAGCACAATGACAACTTCAGGTGTCGATAACAAATTAATAGTGCATATGACAACTTCTTGTGTCATTTTGAAAGGTAAAATCATGAGAACTTCTGGTGTCAATTGAATAAAATTATGACATCTTCAAATGTCTATTGGAAATTTATCATGACAACTTCTGGTGTCAATTGAATAAAATTATGACATCTTCAAGTATCAATTGCAAGATCATGACAACTTATGGTGTCAATTGCAAGATCATGACAACTTCTGGTGTCAATTGCAACATCATGACAACTTCTGGTGTCAATTGCAACATCATGACAACTTCTGGTGTCAATTGCAAAATCATGACAACTTCTGGTGTCAATTGCAAAATCATGACAACTTCTGGTGTCAATTGCAAGATTATGACAACTTCTGGTGTCAATTGCAAGATTATGACAACTTCTGGTGTCAATTGCAAGAGCATGACAACTTCTGGTGTCAATTGCAAGACCATGACAACTTCTGGTGTCATTTGTAAGACCATGACAACTTCTGGTGTCAATTGTAAGACCATGACAACTTCTGGTGCCATTTGTAAGTAGAATAAATTGTGACAACTTCTGGTGTCAATATATATTAGCATTAGTAATAATTCGAAAGAATCTCAATATATAGAAGTACTTATCTTTGAATAGTGCCCACACTCTTATTGAGAGAGTTTAGAAATATGCCAATGATGTTTGGCTATTTGGCAATGAGTAGTTCTCATATCATATAAATAGTATCAACTCCTCACCAAACCGAGAAGATTCACAAAAACCAAACCAAGAAGATAGTTTATCTGCGACAAAACTTTGCCATTTTTGTCTCCACAGGAGCTTGGCACTTTTATTAGTAATGAAAATTTCATGCCAAGATGTCAAATTATTATGTACTATGCCAATACTAGTTTATATGCACAAATAAAAGCTTAATTTGTATGCATAAATCTCTAATAATGAATGGTATAATATAAACATATAATTAGAGATAGAATTAGGAAATTTCGACCTTATTTTTGAATAGAGGGCACTGAAAAACCTTAGGAACCGGTTTCGTTGTGCCAAAAACCGGTCTGAAATCAACCGAACCGATAGGGCTAAAATTCTGGTCTGAACCGGGTCACTGGTCGAACCGATTGGATTGACTTGTGTAGAAACCAGAGGCGACGCGTGAGAAACTTTAACCGGGAGGTGAAGGCGCGTCCAACCTCCGATTCAGGTGATTCTGGTGGCGTTGGAAAGGTATCGATGAGGAGAATCCGTTGGTAAGTGAGGTGAGAAAAAATGACGATCAAAAAATTTCAGATCTCGGGTCAATTCTAAAACTTTGACCGGAAGGTGTAATCTTATACGATGTCGGAATAGGCTGAATTTTTGATATATTACTCTCTAAGATATTCCGAATCTAATGGTGTGGGAGGTGAGAAAAAATGATGATGAAAAAAGGGACGAAAATTTTCAGAGCTTTATCGTGCTGATAACGTGTTATGAAACTAATGAAGAACACCAAGAACAATAGAGAGAAAAGAGAGAGAATTTCTATTATTCAGAGAGAAGAGAATACAAAAATCTGAAGTGTGTGTAAAATAGCTTAGGGGACTCCCTTTATATAGTGGAGTAAATCCCTGTACATTTAATGCTAATATACTTGACTTGCAAGCAAAGTAATATCTAACGGTGGATGATGCTCCAGGAAACCTTCCAGGTAATCTCCTTGTAATCTTCCTTGATTCCCTCATTAATGCTTGATTCTCTCTTAAACCCAAATGGGTTCAATATAGTTGGGCTTAGTGTGGTGTGGAGTCCATAATTCCATAACAATAACTTCATTATCTCCCTCTGTCCCATAATATAAGTCCCCTTCTAGAAGTTTTATTTATCCCAATTTATAAGTCCCTTTATCAATTCCAATGCATATTTTTTAGCTATTTCCAAAACTATCCTTGGTAGTTAAGAGGATGAGTAGGAGGAGAGAGAATTAGTGGGGAAAAATAACAAGGGTAAAAATAGAAGATAAAACTAAAAGTACATAAAATTTTGTGTCATAACTAATTTTCTTAATCTTGATGATATAGTTAAAAGAGACTTATATAATGGGACAAAGAGAGTATTTTTTTTTAGAAATCTTTACAAGTTTATCGATTCGAGTTGACACGTATGTAATTAATTCCAACACAAGGATATATAGTGAGGCAGCAACCTCACATAAAGAAAACACATTTTGACTATGTAAGAGCTCATTTGGCATCGTTTCCGTTTCCTGTTTTCTGTTGCCAATTTTCTATTTTTGGAAATAAAACAGTGAAAACATGTTTGGCAGGCTGTTTCTGTTTTCAAAAATTTTGGAAACAGAAACAGTGTTTTGGAAAAAAGTGGAAGCAAGAATTTCGTGTTTTAATGTTTTTCCAAAACACTTCCAAAACACAAAAGCACAATGATGAACAGTAACTCACATGTTTTTTAACTATTTTTTTAAAACTTTTTTATTTAAAAACATTCAACCAAATTGTATATCCAAACATGTTTTTGCTTTCAAAAATTGACAGCGCAACAAAAACAAAACGAAAACGAAACAAAAACAAAAAACAAAAAAACGAAAACGATGTCAAACGACCCCTAAATGGACCAAGTTGGTTGGGGCCTAATTGGCCAAAAGAAAAGTTAGACATATATTTTCAAAACAAAAAACTCGTCTACCATGACCCTACATGAGGACTGATGGGTTCGACTTGTAATATATACAAACGCGGCGGCCAAAGCCCAAAGTTGCATAAATACGGAAAGGGTTTGCTAAATACCGCCCCATTATTACTTCTCACCGCCCCCCTTTTGACAGTTTTGCCCTTTGCTTTATTTTCAAAATTTCAAATCCTCTGCAATCTTGAAGAGCGCTCAAGAACATTTCTAATCTTCAAGAACGCTCAAGAACGTGGAATAAGCAACAACTCCGGAAATGGATTCGCCATTGAACGAGGTAAGGAAAACCATAAAATTATATGAAAATGGTCGGTGACACCCTCCGAGGGCGGCACCAATAAATATATAATTTTATATTTAATTTAATTACATAATATTATTAGCATTATTGGATAGGGTTATTTTTTTTCCTAAAAATTGGCAATTAAATTTTGCAGGTTGAATTGGAAGATTTTGGTAGTGATGGTTATGATTATAGTGTTGCATTGATGACTGACGAAACCTTTGCCACCGATCATGAGGCAATTCAATGGGCAAAAGATATTGCAGTTTTATGGAAATTCGAATTAGTAATTTCTTCCCACAAAGATGGTGGTAGGAAGAAGATCTTGAGATGTTCCCGCGGTGAACGGTACAGGGGGAATGTAACAGATTTAGATGCTGCGGTCCGAAGGAATTCAAAGACTAAGGCATGTAAATGCCCTTTCCGGGTTAAGGTCCATGAGTTGTCTGAGAATGGCCGTTGGGGGATTGTAGTTTATCCTGGTCTAAAGGGTACGCACAACCATGCTTGTAATCTATATCCTGAGGGTCATCGACAGAGCAGCGGACTTAGTACCGCATCAAAGAAAATAGTGCGGGACATGGCTATGTCAAAGCCGTCTGCTATTCACGCGGCTATTATGCAGCAACAGCCCAACGACAATGTTATCAGAAAACAAGTCTACAATTATAGACATAATATGCGGAAAAATGACTCTGAGGGCCGAGATGTTTTGGCTCAGTTTTTTCATGAAGCCGGGGAAAACAACTATGTATGCCATGCGTATGCTGACCCGGAGACTAGAGTGGTGACTCATCTGTTCATGGCACATCCAGAATCAGTGAATTTATTCTGAAACTTCCCTTGGTTGATTGGCATGGATTCAACGTACAAAACAAACCAGTACAACATGACTTTTTTTGAAATCATCGGGATGACTCCATGTAACAACAACTTCTTGATTGCATATGCAATTATCAAGAATGAGAATGAGGGGAGTTATCGTTGGGTGTTGTCCGAGTTGAGGCAGTTGATTGGGAATGATGTGGAACCGACTGCCATTGTTACCGATCGGGAGTTTGGGGCTGATTAGACCGATAGCCGAGTTATTTCCACATACTGCCCACTTGCTCTGCGCCTGGCGCATCAACAAGGATGTTGGAGATCGAGTCTACAAACTTTGTGGAAAAAACAAGGGCATCGCAGATTCATTCAAGAATGGAAGGTGGAAAAAGATCTTGGAAGCCCGGACAGAAGAGGATTACTATAGAGAAGTTGAACTCTTTAGAGATCGGTGGGGAACAGACATCAGGTGGTATTATTATTTAATAGTTGTTTAGGGTAAATTATTATTTTTATTATTATTTATTCATGTATTCATTTATTATTTCCGCAGGTGGTATCTTATATTGAGCAAACATGGTTGGTGCATAAGGAGAAGTTCGTGCACGCGTGGACCAACAATATAAGACATCTCGGGAACACTACTACATGTAGAGTGGAGAGTGCACACTCTATGATAAAGGGATGACTTCAGTCATCAAAGGGTCGATACAATTTGGTTGCGTGTCCACACGGCAATAAAATGCCAACTTGTTGAGATCAGGTTAATTTCTATAAAGTTTAGTCCTTGTTTTTGTTGCTATTGTATGTAGATATTTTTATTCTAACTATGTTATGTTTCATTATTAGGCGCACAATTGAAGATTCTAGATATAAAGCACCTGCCGTGTACTGCAACTTTCCATTCAACTACTTGACTTGTCGAGTTTCCCACTATTGTCTCAAATTGCTTTACGCTGAGCTCAAAAGGATGAGAGATTTAGCCAATGAAGTGTCTGAGAGATGCTTTTGTGTGTTGGGGAGAACGCATGACATTCCTTGTGCGTGTGAGTTGAAGGTTGCCTTCGTATGAAAACCCCCATTAGTCTCGACGACGTTAACATGTTTTGGAGAACACTTCATACCGGTGATGGGGTTGAGCAATATAATTTTCTCAGAGGTGATGACTCTGTCGGTGGTGATGATATGCCGGAGTATGCACGGTATTTTCAGTCACTTGTTGAGGGAGTCTATGGTAGTGATCCTTCTGTTGTCTGCAACGCCTCTCTTCTCCTCCACAGCCAGCTTCACCCGGATGAAGCAAACTACCTCGAACCGGATGTGAACACCCAATGTAGAGGTCGACCTAGGGGCAGTAGATCGACAAGACGTGATCCGAGTTCGTGGGAGTACAGTGAGAGGGGTCGTGGCCGTGGTCGGTCCAGTAGCGGCCGTAGTACCTCCACTGGGCGTGGCCGTAGCTCATCGTCATCCGTCCATAATGCCTCAGGAAATGGTACGACTTAAGTTATTTATATTATTTTATGGTTTTAATATTAATATTATTTTCTGACTACATCTGTAACTAACGTAAATTAAATTTTATTAATAGATCAACTGGGGATGACATAAGTCAATTCCATGCCTATACGAGGATCCCACATATAATTGCACCGTACGTGCAACGATACCTAAATGTTACCGACGACGGCAATTGTGGATTCCGTGTTGTTGCGTCCTACCTTTTTAGCAGTCAGGACGAATGGCTCTCAGTAAGACGGATAATTGCAAACGAGATTTACACATACCGATCCATGTATGCGCCTATGTACGTTGTCGGTGAAGGCATTGACGCAGCACTTAGCCGTATTCGGTGGGAGGGCGGAGGTTGTGGAGGTAACCACTGGATGGCCGTTTGGGAGGACTTGTGGCCCATTGCAACTTTTTTTAATGCCACAGTTTTATTTTTTTCCTACGACGATAGGAATTTTTTACTTCCATGTGCCACTGTATTGTCTTTGAGTGCACCCTCTACTGCAACAGGGCCATGCAGGGAGATCGGGATTTGCCACTTAGGTACACATTACAAGCACTTCATTCGTCTAGATTTATCCAGTACTTGTTCTGTACCGCCTATATTAGATTATTGGTACCAATACCATGAACCTTCTGTTGACGGTTGGGATCTAAGGTATAAGGATAGGAGAGAAGATTGGGAGGCTCAAAAAAAAGGTCCTGGGTTAGTATTGATTTTCTATATTGTACATTTAGAGAATACAAGTAATTAGTAGATAGCAATTTCATCCAACATCATTATTATATAAATGAATTTCCATGTATGGATGTAGCGAATAAATGGGGTATACTTATTGTACATTTATCGATAGTGCATTAGAGTTAAATTGAAAGAAAAACACCTCAAAAAGGAGGAAATTGATTTTGATATGCCTATCATTGATGATTCCTTTCATAGTATTAGGATAAACGGTTATATTTTTTCTGGCGGTGACAATAGGTACTATTTCTGGCCATTTAGATTCAGACATATCCAAAATAGGTCTAAATCTAAACCCAGAAATAGTCCCTATTGTCACCGCCAAAAAAAATATAACTGTTTATCATAATACTATAAACGAATCATCAATATAGGCATATCAAATCCAACTTCCTACTTTCTGAGGTCATTTTTTCTTCGATTTAACTCTAATGCATCTATCGACAAATGTACAATAAATATACCCCAATATACATAAAAATCCATACAAATCCCAAAATATAATGTTATATATAAATCCATAAACAAGTAAGCAGAAATAAAAAAAAAAACAATCAATCGGCCAAATGCCAATCAGCCATCAAGCCTGCCAATGCGCCCTCCTGCTGCGCCGCCGCGTCCTCATCGTGACACTGAAGCTGGGCAATCGCGTCCCTGCAGTGTTGGATGGCGCGCATAAACCACTACAAAGAAAAAAAACAAAACATAATAAGTAAATAAATATAATAAGTGAAGGAAATTATTTATTTACCAGAAAAAATCCAAGAGTTTTTTTCAACTTACATATTGACTGTTGTTGCGAGGCGGCATCGCAACAGATGGCTCACCAAAGCTCAGTAACCGAGGATGCGAATGCGAAAAATACCAGGGGAGGTAATCCTTCTCACATGCTCCAGGGTCCTCGGAAGAATCGTCTAAGGAGGAGACGTGGTACATCTGCTGCTGCGGGAAGGCAGTCCACTGATGGTTGGCAAACTGCGCTGGCCACTCGACCTTGTAATACTTCGATGACCAAGGCCGTACTGCCGTAGTCGGCGGGAATACAGAATGAGGGATGACCTGCACATAGTCGAGCTGTCGGAGGCATCGATCTGGGGAGTATGACTCACAAACATCCCGATACTGCACCAAACCGATGTACAAAGTCCTCGGGATGATGTGAGCCGGACGAGTCCCGTAAGGGCACCAAGTCACCTGAATATATATAGAATAAATTAACACGTACATTAGTAGCGAAAAAATTGGCCTTTTAATAGTTACGTATATAATTAATATAAATTAAATGGGGTAATTACCTCCGAAGCAGTAAGGCTGTCAAGACGGTGAAGTAATGTCGTCAACCGGTCGGGCGATCTATCCTCGGGTCGGATATCCCAACTGGCACACCGAGGATGATCGGGATCAATGGGACCACATGGGGGGCGAAAGCATGGGAAGTACTCATAAATCCATGCATGTAGTAGGGTCAAGCAACCAGCAATACCCTGACAATCTCATCTACTCGCCACACCTAGCTGACGATATAGAAAGGCTAATGCCGCAGCTCCCCATGAATAATCGGGGACAGTCGCCAAGCCATCCTTCACCTCGTGCAGGCATGAAGGTCTAATCTGATTCCCACTCTTATCGACAAACAAGATCGAACCTAACATAACCCAAACCCATCCTATCGCCTGGGTCTCAGGCAGCCGCTCACGCCCGCAGCGCTCGAAGACCGACTCACTCCGGACTCCCCCATGATCCCAGTGCTCTGTATTCAAGACCGCATCACCAACACCCAACTGCTCCATACATGCATACTGCAGCTCCGCATACCCCGGATCCGCGGTAATCAAGCGTCCCTCCACTGGAACACCGAGGATATGCTGAACATCATGCAGCATGATCGTCATCTCACCGAAAGGCAAGTGAAAAGAGTTCGTATCGGGCTGCCACCACTCGACGAATGCAGTGATAAGTGGACGATCAATCGATCTGAAGAGGCAGTAAGGGAGGTGTCCCAAGCCAGTACTGTCAATCATCGCTCGCGCCTCCCCTGGCATGGCCTCGTACCAGTTTCTCAACTTACTGCAAACAAGTGCTCTGTTCTGGCACTTCAGCACTCCTCTCATCTCGCCCTCCGACATACGCGACGCTACGTGCCTAAGAAAACTGGGAATCACGTCACCGTATGTAGGGCCACCAGGCGCTACGTCCCTAACGACCCAGCTATCATCAGTGCTGCCGGATCGTCTGGATCGTTTGCTGCTCCCTAAAATTCATTTCAATTTATAATATCAAATAATAACAGAAATAATTTATTTAATTTATTCAACGCTCAATTTTACCCAAAACTTATCTACTAAAATCAATTTAATAACTGAAATTGTCAAAAACTAAGAACCTGATGTCGATGCAGCACTAGCAAAGCGGCCACCTGTACCCCGTGGGACGCCACCTCTAGCCCTAGGAGGGAGATCAAAATGTGGCTGGGCCTCGGAGTCCGAAGCAGAAGAAGTATACCCCGTGGCCCTATCAAAACCAGGCTGCTGAATATAGCATCCGAGCAGCAGCCTCCCTCTCCCTATACATCCGAGCAGCCTCAGCCTCTCTCTCCCTCATGCAACTACTCCTGTCTCTCCCTACGGACGGAGGCAGTAACATTGCGACTCCTAGTGTGCCGCGGTCCAGAGCTACCAACGGTACCGACCTCCCTTCCAGCCTAAATAAAAAATTATAATTAATTCTAGTAAATCAAAATTATAAGTAATTACAATAATAAATAATTATAGTCAAAAATTAATTATAGTCAAATAATAAAATAACTAAATAAAATAAAAATTAATAATTATTTAAGAATAATTAATTTTAATTAAATTTCATAATATACTTTGATTAAAAGTGATCAGTTAACTAATTAACTAATTACAAAAAATAAAATCATTTATTTTAAAATTAATTCTAATTAAAAATAAAAATTTAACATTTTTATTGGCGCCACCGCTATGGTGACGCCGCCCCAGCAGGGCGACACCGCCAAGGTGGTGCTGCCCCAGGGGGGCGCCACTGCCATTTTTTTCTAAGTTTTCCTACCCACCTAATCTAATTCAACCTACATCTAGAGCAAAACTTAAAATCTTACCATTGTTACCTTGTACGTCTTGTTCGACATGATGTTCTTGAAGAAGTTGAGAGAGTTTGAAAGAAATTTTGAGAGTTAGAAAATGAAGTTTGAAGGAGTTTTGAAAGTTTAAATATCAAAAGGGCAAAAGTGTAAAAAGGGAGGCGGTGATAAGTAAAAAGGGGGCGGTGTTTAGCAATCCAGATACGGAAAATATATAGTTAGCTATTTTTTTATACAAAAATGAAATCATCCATTAATAAGCAGTAATGCGTGGCGATTATCAGCCTTAGGATTTAAAGGTTTCTGCTTTGATTGATTATGACCAGTGTTCTTAAACTCGGATCGGTTCAATCGGTTGAATCGGTTTGATCGTGATACGGAGGCCTTGCAAATCCAAAGAGCACCCCTAATTCGTTGGGATAGAAATCCGGTCAAAACCCGGAAAACTCGGGACCGGATAGCCCGGACAACCCGGGGAAAACCGGGATTTCAAATTGAAATCTAAAATTTTGCCCTTTTTTCTTCAAACTTCCTTCATGCCGCTACTCCTCTTCCTTGAAAACTTTCAGATCTACTTAGATCACCCATCATTTAAACAAAATTTACCTTTTAGATCCACTCCCAAATAAGTCCAATTTTATTTCAATAGAAAGAGTGAGAAAATGGCATAGAGTAAGAAAAATGCAAAATGATAGAAAGAAGAAAGACCAAGCATAAGAAGAAGAATTTAGCACAATCTAAAGAGAGGGGCAGAACCCAAAGCCTAAAACGACAGAGGAAGAAGAAAGGGCAGAACCACAGATTCCAAAGCCATAAACCACAGATGAAGAAGAAGATAGAATCCTAGAAGACAAGACACTTGCTGCGTTTCTCTGATTGATATATCTATTTTCTTTTTTTTAAAGGGTAAAAAAGTATTATAACTAGGGAATCAAAATATAAAATTTTCAGTTTTGTTTGTATTTACGTATATTTTCATCTAATCTTCCTACTTTTTAAATATTTTTATATGTTTAATATTTAAATAATATATGACATCATGTTGATGTCAGTTAAAGAACCGACGGGTCAAACCGGGCAACCCGAATGACCTGCGACCCGAAGATCCCAACGGGTCATCAGACAGGGCGGGTATGAAAACATTGATTATGACTCTAATACATGTCGGTATGAAATGCTTGAAGAGCTATTTACTGAGGATGCTTGTTTTAAAATCCCCTGCTTAGTTTTGCCGAGTCAACCTAGACGAGATAGAATGATGTGGAATGCGGATAGGTTAGGGTGTTACTCGGTTCGTTCAGGCTATTATGTTGCTAGGAGTGTGCTACGAAGACAGATGTTTGATATTGGAGGGAGAGTGCCTGTATGGAAAGCTATTTGGGAGGCCGATGTGTATCTTAAAGTTAAGTTTTTCACATGGCGGTTGGCGTCTTCTTCTTTACCTATTCGTCTTAAGATATCGAGGAATGGATATTGAGGATGATTGTGTGGTTTGTGCTTCTTCAAGTGAATCCATTTATCATTTGTTCTTTAAGTGTCCGCTAAGCCAGTTTGTTTGGGAGTTAAATTGTCCTTGGGTGCAGCATTACTTATTGGAGTGGGGGGAACGAGAGGACTTTTGGACCTGTTTGATTGCAAAATCTTTGCAATTAGGCTCCATCCAGGTTGTTCTTCTGACCCTTTGGTCCATTTGGCGAAACCGAAATGAGTGCTATCATAATGGAGTTTGTATCCTGCCGGATGCGATTCAAGCTAAGGTCTCTTATCATGAGAAGCAGTGCCGCAAATTACAACAACCAATTAACGGGCCAGGGGGTGTTTCGATGACAACAAATTGTTGGGTACCTCCACCTGAGTTTATGGTCAAAATTAATGTAGATGCAGCGTTTGATGTAAGTTGAGGATGGGCGGGCTTAGGAGCTATGATCTGTGACTCGAATGGTCTAGTATCGAGTTGTGACACTAAGCAGTGTGATTTCATTCAAGATTCTTTTTTTGTAGAGGTACTTTCTATTCGTTTGGGTCTCCATCTAGCAAAGGATGAAAGGCATCGTTCTTATCTTCTGGAGAGTGATTGTTTGGTCGCAATTGCTGCGATTAATGGGTCAAGTGCAGTAGCTTGGGAAGGAGTTTATTTTATTGATGAGATTTAGGAGTTAGTTTCTTCTTTTGAATGTGTTACATTCAGACATATTAGAAGGGAAGCTAATTTTTAGTCCATATATAATTTGGCAAGACTAGCTAGTTTTAATGAAACTAACTATATGTGGTACAGGTGTTTACCACCTGATGTTTGTAACCCAGATCTTTGAGTTTAATACAAATTAATATTTCTCGAAATTACCACCTGATATTTGTAACCCAGATCTTTGAGTTTAATACAAATTAATATTTCTCGAAAAAAATAGTAATGCGTGGGTAGTTGCCGACTTAAACTACGATCAGATAATGCAAGGTGATTGTTGGCCCAAAAGTAGCCTCAATTTGGATTTTGGACCATATATATGCGATAAGAACAATTTCCAATACGAAATTCTACTAGTAATATTAATTAAGAGGGATGGACCATTACTTTACCTTTCAGTCACACGCATTTTTCAAAATTAATTAAGCCGATAGACAACTTGTATGTATTGCCGGTACCAAAAAAAAAAAAAACTTGTATGTATTGCATTGTTCTTAGTTGTAGTACAATATTGTAGGGGAATGGGTCTGGAGTTTTCTAACAGAAAAAGGTGGGAGCTAGGAAATGGGAAGTTGGAGATATTGGTAATGGGGGAATGGTCACTCTGTCTCTATCTAAGACATGGCCAATCTTTATTTTGTTTTTTATTTTTCCATTAAGATTACTCCTCTATCCCTTTTTATCTGTCACCATTAACCGAAGTTTAGATACCAAGAAAAGAAGTTAGAATTAGTTAGATTGATAAATTCAATAACTTTTTTATTTACTTTTCTAAATTACCCCTCATTACATCTCTCATCATTTATTTATTATACCACTTCCACCCCACTTTTCCATATACTGGTATTACTTGAAAATTTAATTAACAACATTTTTGTTTAAAAAAAAGACAAGTATTAAATAAGGGTAAATTTGGGATACAAAGCACTTTATGTTGGAAGGTGACAAATAAAAAGGGACAAGCATGGGTGACAGATATTAAGGGACAAAGGGAGTAGTAACTAGTAATTTGCCATCTGTTCTACACATTCTTTGAAGTTTTGATTGAAATATATTTTAATTTACATATTGTGCAATATAATGTCAATGTTAATTTTGAAAAGATTAAATTTTTCTAAAATTTTACAAATTATTGAAAGTAAATAAATCAAATTTTTGTTTCATGATTTTTGAATTAATTTCTAATTAAATCGAAATAAGATTCAAATACTCATAAAAAAAATCCTTAAATCCGATATGCTTGAGATTTGATTAGATAATATAGATCTTTCAAGGAGTCTGGCGCCAAAAATCATGCAAAACTGAGCCGGGCTCGGAACGTGTTTTTAGCCAAAAACAATGATGGTAAAATTGACCCAAAATATTTTCCCTCAATTTTTGGTAAAAATACTCATAAAATACATATAATTCAACGCCAAAAAGATTGGGGGGTTTTCACAATTTTAATTCGTTTTTCATATTTTTTTGAATTAATTTCTAATTAAATCGAAACAAAATTCAGATGCACGTAAAAACAAATCCTTAAATCCAATGTGGCTGAGATTTGATTAGATGAATAAAGATATTTCAAGGAGTCTCAGCGCCAAAAATATGCCAAACAGAGTCGTGGTCCCGGACCGCGTTTTTTTGTCAAAAACTGTGATGGTTAGAACACGATTTCGGCTAAAAACTGACCCGAAATGTTTTTCCTCAATTTTTTGCCATAATACTCAGAAAAAAAAAATATAATTCAACGCCAAAAAATTGACGAGCTTTTCACGCTTCAAATATCGTTTTCCATTTTTTCTGAATTAATTTCTAATTATATCGAAACAAGATTCAGATGCTCGTAAAAACAAATCCTTATATCCAATCTGGCTGAGATTTGGTAAGATGAATATAGATATTTCAAGGAGTTTTTCTACCAAAAATCATGCAAAATTGAGATGGGGAAATGTGTTTCTAGCCAAAAACCGTGAGTTAGTACACGATTTCGGCTATAAAAACTGACCCGAAAAGTTTTTTCTCAATTTTTTGCCAAGATACTCAGAAAAAATATATAATTCAATGTCAAAAATATTGATGGGCTTTCCACGCATCTAATATCGTTTTTCCATTTCCTTTTCCGAATTAATTTCTAATTAAATCGAAACAATATTCAAGTGCTCGTAAAAGAAATCCTTATATCCAATGTGGCTGAGATTTGATTCGATGAATATAAATGTTTCAAGGAGTAATTGTGCAAAAAATCATGCAAAACTGAGTCGGGGCTCCGGAACGCGTTTTTAACCAAAAACCATGACGGTTAGTACACGATTTCGGCTAAAATTTTACAAAAACTGACACGAAAAGTTTTTCCTTCATTTTTAGCCACAATACTCATAAAGAATATATAATTCAACGCAAACAAATTGAAGGGTTTTTCACACTTCTAATATCGTTTTTCCATTTTTTTGTGAATTTATTTATAATTAAATCAAAACATGATTCGGATTCTCGTAAAAACAAATCATTAAATTCAATGTGTCTGAGATTTGGTTAGATGAATATAAATATTTCAAGGAGTCTTTCTGCCAAAAATCATGCAAAACTGAATCGGGACCCCGAAACGCGTTTTAGCCCAAAAACCGTGATGATTAGTACATGATTTCGGCTAAAAACTGACCCGAAGATTTTTTTATGAATTTTTTTTTCAGAATACTCAGAAAAATAAATAATTCAATGCTCAAAGGATTGACGGGCTTTTTACACTTCTAATATCGTTTTTTCATTTTTTCAGAATTAATTTATAGTCAAATCGAAACAAGATTAAGATGCTCGTAAAAATAAATCCTCCTATCCAATGTGGCTGAGAATTGATTCGATGAATATGGATATTTCAATGAGTTTTTGCGCCAAAAATCATGCGAAATTGAGTCCAGGCTCGGGAACGCGTTTTTAGCCAACAACCGTGATGGTAGTACACGATTTCGGCTAAAAACTGACCCGAAATATTTTTCTCAATTTTTTGGCACAATACTCATAAAAAGAATATAATTCAACGTCAAAAAATTTGTAGTATTTTTCACACTTCTAATATCTTTTTTCCATATTTTTCCGAATTAATTTCAAATTAGATAGAAGTAAGATTCGAATGCTCGTAAAAATAAATTATTAAATCGAATGTGGCTGGGATTTGATTCTGTCACGCCCCGACCCAGAAGTCGAGCACGGACAACCGTCGTGTTGCCTTGAAACACGTGCCGACCGGTCACGCGCACCAAGACTGCACGAAGCGTCAATACCAGATGGAAACGACGAAAACAGAAATTGATTATAAGGTTTAAAAAATAAAAGTTTCCAAATCAGAGTAAAAGCGGGATTGTTAAAAAATCAAAGTCTGTAATAAAAACGCTCTTATATTTAAAGTCAAAGTCATATAAAAATCTAGAAAACAACAAACTGAAATATAAAACGAAAACAAGGTGTTGAAGATAATAAGTAACAAGATAACTACCAGTGGGACCCGTATCGTAGTGAGAAGTACCTCTATCAGCAAGAATCACAGTCTACGCCATCGACTCGATCGCCAAAGGAATACCGAATCCTAACTACCCTAAAAACACAACAAGAATTGAGGGGTGAGTACACGAATGTACCCCGTGACTGAGCCACCCTCAAAAGAGGACCAGAAGAGGGTGGGGTGCACTCACAACCAAAACCGTTCATAAAAAAACAATTTTAATAAAACCGATCAGTGATATGAAACCATGTATATAAACCCAATTCTTGATTTAAAAACCAGGGGCTGCCATCAAAACATATCCGAAGTGACCTTGGCCCGAGTCAACCTCCGAGACCGTCAGGGGCATTTTTATTATCATCATCATCATCAAATAAACAGTAAAATGTCATTTTTCTAACTTTCCCAACAACAAGCCCGTTCCCTTGACGTTGGCCTGGGTCCGGCACTGCGTGGTGGTCGCAGCACACCCAGTTTAGCTCCCCCATGCACACGCCGAACCGGTATATAAATATGGCGTGTCGGGCCTGGAGCGACGAACCATGTGGATCCAAACTCAACTCATGGTTCGCCAATCAAGTCGAACTACTAGCTAGTAAACCACCAAATCAGCCACACGTACTCCCTGGACTGCGTCCAGTCCACGAGTCCCCGTATGCTTACTAATAGTTCAAAACCATTTTCAAAGATAGCTCATGCACCCAAGACAATTTATTTAAAACCATTTATAAATCAATTTAATAAAACAGTAATAAAATAGTTCCTTAACGGGTTCTCCGTTGAGGACAGCCCACTCACAGTTCAGGGGACTCGTACAGATCAGCGCCTCGGTCGTCTCATTGAGAAGTGCACTAACACAAGAAAACCATTAAAACCAAAACCATAGATCAAAATAAAAACAAGATAATCAATCAAAATCAGGATAATATAAACCAAATCAGTCAAATAAGATAGAATAAAATCAGAAGAGACACATAACCCAGACCCACAGTCTAATATCGAGGAGTTTAACACGACTAATTATGTCTCACAGGATTCTAATACGAGTTTCAGACTCGAAATACACTTTCTAAAACTTATTTGATCAACTCTACCCTCTAGGGGCAAAATTGTAATTTTTCATGATAAGGGAAAAATCATAATTTTACCAATCAGGGGCATAATCATCAATTAGTATACTCATATTCGAAATCTACACACTTTAATTCAAAGTACAAGGTTAAAAGGGAAAAACTGTAAATTTAACCTTCTAAGGGTAAAATGGTAATTTACTCATTCTTATGGTAAAACGGTAATTTTATTCCTATATAGATACAATGTGCATATTCGTAAATCCTTACATGACCGAAGGGGTCAAATTCTTCGAATCCCTATTCTAGGGGCAAAGTTGTAATTTACCCATCAAGGGTACTTCGGTAATATACTTTCTTACAGTATGATAACATTCCTTACGTGTTATAGTTGTTGATACTAGTCAGTCGGATTCGAAAACGCAGCTCAACGGAATAAATTAGTACACTTTTACTAAATTAAGGGTAATATGGTAATTTACCCACTCCGAGGGTAAATGATCGAGCTAAAAACAACCTTATTTTTATGGCTATTTTACTATGTTTTTGGATCTATTTATGCTTAATTATATGCTATTTTGATGATAATTGTGTTTAAAGTTCTTAAGTGATGTGAAATTGAGAAATTGTTATTTTTCACCTCTTTTGGAGCTATTTTGATGACTTTTTACACAGATTTGAGCAAAGCAATTTTGAGCATAGAGTTGGAGATTCGAAGTTCGTGTTTGAAGACTTATTGAAGATAATTTGGAGACTTGAAGACTTTGAAGATTTATTTCAAGAAGCAAGGATTGAAGATTAGAGCTTTAATTGAAGATAAGCCATGGATAAGTTCTCAAGCTTTGGTATTTATGGATAATTTATGTGGGAAAATACTCAGCCCATATAAAATATTAATTGGAATTAAAATCCCAATTAATGACTCCTAAATCCAAGGAAATACCAAAATCCCGTAGATTCCCGATTCTAGTCCTAACAGGATTAGGATTCAGGCGCAGTTTTGATAGAAAAATCATAACTTTCTGCTCAGACCTCCGTTTGAAACCCATGAATACTCGTTGGAAAGCTGACTCTGAGATCTACAACTTTCTTTTGAAGTCCAAGACCCAGTTCTGCCGTTTTCAAGTCCAAAAATGCCGTCGAAGTCCCTGCATGAATTCAGCAAAATTTCAGGATCCTATTTTAACTTGGATTCTACTCTATGATGACTTTTAATCCAACTTGGAGTCCAAGTTAGACCCTTAAACCGTCCTAGACTCCTTTCCAAGTTAGGATTGGAATTCCTAGGATTATTTCCATTATAAATAGGCACCTTAGGTTTAGGTTTTTAACACATGTAGATCTAGAGATTTTATTTTGAAAAATTGTTGAAGATTTGGAGGAGTTTTGCCTTAGGAGCCGCCGGCCCCTCTACTTCCCATCCTTAGATAAGTTTTTCTTCTTTTCTTTGGATGCTCACTCAATTCATGAGTGAGTAATCCTTTTCTTTTCTCCAATGTAGAATTTAATTGATCTCTTGACTTATATCATGGTGAGATTTTGTGCTTTTATATGAAAATTAATTGGGTATTTCTTAATATCTCTGCATGAATTCTATGTTGCTTGTTTTGATTGATTGAAGCGCGCACTTTCTTGATAAATTAAGTAGCATTAGCTAAATTAAATCTTGAAGGATCTTCGGATTTAGTTGTTTGCTAGCAATTGGAAGCGAAGGATCTTCCTTCCAAGGGATTTAAGAATCTTTGACCAATTTTTAATTGCCCATTGTGCTTGTAAATTACTAGATTTTAATGCTTTAATCTTGAGTAATTATCACATTGGATCAAGATGTAATTATTTAAAGAGTAAAAGGGATAATTCACACTGGATCAAGAGTTTTATCTAATTAAGGTAATTTAGGATTAAATTCCAAGCAAGCTATCCATTGTTTTCATAATCTTTAGATATCAATGATCCATGGTATTGTTGTCAAGAGGGATATTAATTCTATGTTGGAGGTTTCTTAATTATTTTCTCAATTTATTCTCTGCTTTCTGATTAATTGTTTTCTTTAATTTTCTTTATTGCTTTCTTAGATAGTTTTAATTATTAGTTTGATTTGATTTAATTTTACTTTAAAAACCTTCTTTATTTTGTTTGTTTGTTTTAAGAAAAAGAATAATAACCTATCTCTCTGTGGGATCGACCCCTATTTGCCCTAGCTATCTTTAGTTAGTAATTGTTGGGATTTTATTTTTATGATTTGCTGACGACCGATCAGTAAACGATCTTTTTACCGCTTACCAAAACTTCGGTACGTAATTCGAATTATTTCACACCACAAACATGGTCGGGTTCACCAATTCTCTAATCGATGGGTAATTTGGTAATTTAACTCACCTAAGGGTAAAACCGTAATTCCACTTTTTAATAATTCAACCACTTATTTGTTATTCCAAAATCATTTATTATTTTCCTCCTAATTTTCTTATTTTCCTTTTCTTCCTTTTTCTTTTCTTTTTCCTTCTTCCTCCTTATATTGTAATTGGGCCTAGGTTCATATTCTTTTTCTTTTAAATTCTTTTCATTCATCCAATGTGTAATAACTTGTAAATCCCTTTAATCAATTTGTGTTTCAACTAAATTTCTTGAATCATTTTGATTGAGCCAAAAACAACCCTATTTTTATGCCTATTTTATTATGTTTTTGGATCTATTTATGCTTAATTATATGCTATTTTGATAACATTTGTGTTTTGAGTTCTTAAGTGATGTGAAATTGAGAAATTGTTATTTTTCACTTCTTTTGGAGCTATTTTGATGACTTTTTACACAAATTTTAGCAAAGCAATTTTGAGTATAGATTTGGAGATTCGAAGTTCGTGTTTGAAGACCAATTGAAGATAATTTTGAAGATTTGAAGACTTTGAAGAATTATTTCAAGGAGCAAGGATTGAAGATTGGAGCTTTAATTGAAGACAAGTCATGAACAAGTTCTCAAGCTTTGGTATTTTTGGATAATTTATATGGGAAAATACTCAGCCCATATAAGATATTAATTGGAAAATCTCAATTAATGACTCCTAAATCCAAGGAAATATCCAAATCTCGTAGATTCCCGATTCTAGTCCTAACAGGATTAGGATTCAGGCGCAGTTTTGGTAGAAAAATCATAACTTTCTGCTCAGACCTCCGTTTGAAGCCCATGAGTACTCGTTGCAAAGCTGACTCTGAGATCTACAACTTTCTTTTGAAGTCCAAGACCTAGTTCTGCCGTTTTCAAGCCCGAAAATGCCATCGAAGTCACTGCACAAAATCAGGATTTTTTTAGGATCCTATTTTAACTTGGATTCTACTCTAGGACGACTTTTATTCTAACTTGGACTCTAAGTTAGACCCAAAACCGACTTAGACCTCTTTCCAAGTTAGGATTGGAATTCCTAGGGTTATTTCCACTATAAATAGCCACCTTAGGTCTAGGTTTTTAGTACATGTAGATCTAGAAATTGTATTTGGTAGAATTATTGAAGAATTGGAGGACAAAAGCCCTAGTGCCGCTGCCCCCTCTTCTTCCATCCATAAGATAAGTTTTTCTTCTTATTCTTTGGATGCTCACTCAATTCATGAGTGAGTAATCCTTTTCTTTACTCCAATGTAGAATTTAATTGATCTCTTGACTTATATATTGGTGAGATTTTGTGCTTATATATGATAATTGTTAGAGTATTCTTTTGATCTCTGTTTTAATTCTATGTTGCTTGTTTTGATTGATTGAGCCGACACTTTCTTGATAAATTAAGTTAACATTAGCTAGATCAAGTCGCGGATTGACGTTCAGGCTTGGTTATTTGTAGCAATTGGGGGAGGACGGAAGTCCCTTCCAAGGGAGATAAGGAACTTTGAGTGAGAAATTGCTCTTTGTGCTTGTATAAATTACTAGTTCTTAATGCTTTGACTCTTAGCAAATCTTTAAGGCATGACGGCTAATTGATTAGTTAGGAGGAAAATGGGGTAATTTAAGCTTTGACGAGTAATCTTATCTAATTAAGGTGATTTAGGATTTAATTCCAACAAGCTATTCTATGATTTCATAATTATTAGATATCAATGATCCATGTTATAATTGTCAAGAGGGATATTAATTCTATGTTGGAGGTTTTTATAAATTGTTTTCTTGATTATTCACTGCTATCTTGTTAATTGTTTTCTTTAATTTTCTTGATTTCTTCTTTAGTTGATTTTAATTGTTAGTTAGATTAGGTTTAATTTCACTATAAAAATTCTCTTTAATTTGTTTAATTGATTTAAGAAAAAGATAAATAACATATCTCTCTGTGGGTTCGACCCCTACTTGCCATATCTACTTTAGTTAGGATTTTGTTGGGATTTTATTTTTATGATTTGCTGACGACCGATCACCTTTTCAATTATTTTGATACTCAATCACACCAATTTAAATTTCTAATGAAATTATAAGTTAAGCTAACATGAATTTAGGATTCACAGATTCGATGAATATAGATATTTCAAGGAGTCTTTACGCCAAAAATCATGCAAAAATGAGTCGGGGCTAAAAACTGACCCATTTTTCCTCAATTCTTTGCCACAATACTTAGAAAAAATATATAATGTAACACAAAAAAAAATTGAAGAGTTTTTCACGCTTTCAATATCGTTTTTCCACTTTTTTCCCGAATTTATTTCTAATTAAATCGAAACAAGATTAAGATGCTCGTAAGAACAAATCCTTATATCCAATTTGACTGAGATTTGGTTAGACGAATATAGATATTTCAAGGAGACTTTCTGCCAAGAATCATACAAAACTGAGCTGGGGCCCCGAAACGCGTTTTAAGCCTAAAAACTGTGATAATTATTACACGATTTTGGTTAAAAACTTACCGGAAAAAATTTTTTTTCTAATTTTTTTGCCACAATAGTCAGAAAAAATATATAATTCAACATCAAAAAGATTGACGGGCTTTTCATGCTTCTAATATCGTTTTTCCATTTTTTTCCGAATTAGATTTTAATTAAATCGAAACAAGATTTAGGTGCTCGTAAAAACAAATCTTTATACCCAATGTGGTTGAGATTTGATTCGATGAATATAGATATTTCAAAGAGTCTTTGCGCCGAAAATCATGCAAAGTTGAGCCAGGGCTCTAGAACGCATTTTTAGCCAAAAACTGTGATGGTTAGTACACGATTTAAGCTAAAGTTTTGCAAAAACTTATCCGAAAAGTTTTTCCTCTGTCTTTTGCCACAATACTAAGAAAATATATAATTCAGCACCAAAAGAATATAATTTCAAAGAGTCTTTCAGCCAAAAATTATGCAAAACTGAGTCAAGGACCCGAAACACGTTTTAAGTCTTATGTGGCTGAGATTTGATTTTATGAATATACTCCCTCTCATTCAAAATAAGTGAAACATTTTAACTTTTGCAGTCTTTCAAAATAAGTGAAAGAATTACAAAACCAATGCAATTTTACTCTTTTTTCGATATATACCTCTAAGTGTTAATTAAAGTGGTTGACCTTTTAATTGGTCTTGGAAAGTTGGGAAGGGAGAGAAGATTTATTAATTAATTGTTTATAAGAATTTTTAGAAGGGTAATTATGTCATTTTAAGTGAGTTTTTACTAAATTTAAAACCAACTAATCATTGCCTTGGTCTGTGTAATATTCCTAGTGTTTCACTTATTTTGAATGGGAGGGAGTAATTTTTTCAAGGAATCTTTGCGCCAAAACTCATGCAAAATTGAACCGGGGCTCCGGAACGCATTTTTAGCAAAAAATCGTGATGATTAGTATACGATTTTTGCTAAAACTTTGCAACAACTGACCCGAAAATTTTTTCCTCAATTTTCTGCAACCATACTCAGAAAAAATATATAATTAAACGCCCAAAAGATTGAAGGCTTTTTCACACTTCTAATATCATTTTTCTATTATTTTTAATTAATTTCTAATTAAATCGAAGCAAGATTCAGATGCTTGTAAAACAAATCCTTAAATCCAATGTGACTGAGATTTGGTTAGATGAATATAAATATTTCAAGGAGTCTTTCTGCCAAAAATCATTCAAAACTTAGCCGGGGCCCCGAAACGCGTTTTTATCCCAAAAGCAAGGATGGTTAGTACACGATTTCAACTAAAAACTGACCAAAAAGTTTTTTTTCTAAATTTTTTTGCCACAATACTCAAAAAGATACATAATTCACGCTAAAAAGATTGAGGGGTTTACACGCTTCTAATATTGTTTTTTCCATTTTTCCGAATTAATTTCTAATTAAATCGAAACAAGATTTAGATGCTCGTAAAAACAAATTCTTATATCCAATGTGGCTGAGATTTGTTTCGATGCTAACCACGTTTTTAGCAAAAAAACCGTGATGTGGTTAGTACACGATTTCGGCTAAAATTTGACTTGAAAAGTTTTTGCACAATTTTTTGCCACAAAAAATTGAAGGGTTTTTCAGACTTCTAATATCGTTTTCCATTTTTTTCCAAATTTGCAAAACTAAGTCGAGGCCCCGATATGCATTTTTTAGCTAAAAACAGTGATGGTTAGTACATGATTTCGGCTAAAAACTGACAAAAAATTGGAAAAATATATAAATCAACGCCAAAAAGAATGAAGGGTTCTTCACGCTTATAATATCGTTTTCCCATTTATTATCCGAATTAATTTCTAATTAAATTGAAACAACACGATTTCGGCTAAAATTTTACAAAATTGACCCGAAAGATGTTTTCTCAATTTCAGGCTAAAATGTTCATGAAAAAATATTATCCGACATCAAAATGTTTGAAGGGCTTTTAACACTTCTAATATTGTTTTTTCGTATTTTTTCCGAATTAATTTCTAATTAAATCGAATCAAGATTCAGATGCTCGTAAAAACAAATCCTTAAATCCAATGTGGTTGAGATTTTATTAGATGAATATAGATGTTTCAAGGAGTTTTAGCACCAAAAATTATGGAAAACTGAGCCGGGCCCCGCAACGCATTTTTAGCCGCAACGCATTTAAATGATTTCGGTTAAAATTTTGCAAAAATTAATCCAAAAGATTTTTTCTCAATTTCTAGCGAAAATACTCATAAAAAATATATAATTCAACACCAAAAAAAATGAAAGCTTTTTTCACGCTTCCAATATCGTTTTTCCTATTTTATTTCCAAATTAATTTCTTATTAAATCGAGATAAGATTAAATACTCGTAAAAATGAAAGCCTTTTTCCTATACTCGTAAAATTAAATCCTTAAATACAATGTGGCTGAGATTTGGTTAAGTGAATATAGACATATTTTAAAAGTGTTGGCGTCAAAAGTCATGCAAAATTGACTCGAGGCCTCGGAACGCGTTTTTAGCCAAAAAAATCGTGATGGTTTACGATTTCGGCTGAAATTTTGCAAAAATTGACCCGAAATATTTTTCTCAATTTTTAGCCACAATACTCATAAAAAATATATAATTCAACGCCAAAAAGATTGAAGGGCTTGTCATACTTCTAAAATCGAAACTTTGTTATTATTTACACAAATAATATAAGATGTTTTGATCAATTACAGTATAACCTCCATAAATTAATACTTGATAAATAAATAACCTCTATAAAATAATAAGATAATAATTTTTATAAAAACCCTCATATGTGTGTGTGTGTATATATATAAAGTCCCATCAATAATATAAATCAATAATTCTGTAAAATTTACTTATATAACTAAGACAATTTAGTAAAATAGGAAATATATTGTTCTTTGTTTTTTCATGAATTGTAAATCTAATTGGATTATACGTTTTACTACAACCATGGCGGATGGAGCTTGGACTTTGGCGAAGGATCGCATATTGATCGCTTGGCCTCAGATAATACTTTAGACTAGGTGAGCATTGGATTATATGTTGTTTATAAATATAGAAGTTTCCTTCATCATTATACGTTAAATATGTATTTAGTTCTACTACAATGAACATAAATATAAGTGCCTATGATTAAATTTCATTTAATTAGTCAATAGTTTGAATACTAAAAACAATGAATACATATGTATATTAGTTATATTTATATAATCGAATTTATAATATTATGAAATCAAGAAAATACTCTTTAAATTAATATTTTATTAATTTATTGATTAATTCTTTCACCAAATAATTTATTCATTAATTAATAACTTTTTAAATTAATAATTTTTTATGGTCCCAACATTATCAATTTATAGAGGTTTTACTGTATGACTTAAGAGTATTAATCTTGATTATTAAGGGTTATATTTATAAGGGTAAGGCAAAACCTATATAAAGTTTGGCTAATTGAAAATATCTTCAAAGCAAAAACTTTCTTTAAAAAATCATAACATGATGGCAATGTCTGGCTTTCTTGGATTATGCATGATCATCTTGGCAATTATTGGTTTTCTTCGTCTTCTCTATCGCTTCATCTATAACAATGGCGCCCCAATAAATTGGCCATTTATCGGGATGACCCCAACTTTACTTCTCAACATCCATCGGGTTCATGACGAAGTTGCCAATATCTTTAAAACAAGCAATGGCACCTTTTATTATGAAGGAATTTGGTTCACCAACTCAAGTTTCGTGGCCACCTGCGATCCTGAAAACGTGCTTTACATATTGAGCTCGATCGAGCAATTCGTCAGCATATTCCAAAGGCTCCGAATGGTTGAAGCAATTCGATAGATTCGGAGAAGCACTATTCAATTCCGGTGGTGAGGCATGGAAACGTCACAGAAAAGTCTTTTACTCTTTCTTGAATCACCCTCAATTCCATAAATCCCTCGCAATGGTCCTTCGGGATCGTATCGAGCAAGCGCTTATCAAAGTGTTGGAGCATGTTTCCAGGAAAGAGCTAGTGGTGAACTTGCAAGATTTGTTCGTAAGGCACGCATTTGATATTGGTTGCATAATGGCTACCGGTTGTAACCCTGGAGTACTCTCAATTTAATTCCCCGAAAATCGATTCCATAAGGCCATGAGTGATACTTTGGAGGCCGCATTTTATAGATATGTCATGCCAGATAGCCTATGGAAGTTGCAAAAATGGCTTCAAATTGGGCAAGAGAAGAGACGAAGCGATGCTTGGAAGGCTTTCGACGATCTTATATCATAATATATGTCGATTCAACGTGAGAGACAAAATAAAACAATTGAATCAAATGGAGACGAAGACAATAGTTTCAATTTCGTAAAATGTTACTTGACAGGACATAAAGTAACAGGCCAACTCCAAGTGATAGTCTTATAAGGGACAACATCATACATTTTTTATTTGCCAGTGACGACATAGTTACAGTTTGACTCTAACTTGGTTCTTCTATCTCCTCTCCAAGAATCCCATGCGCTGAAAATAAAATAAGAGACGAAGTGAAGAGGAGCTTGACAATGAAAGAATTAGTTGGGGGATTGCAATTGCCATTATGTTTCAACGAATTCAGTAAACTAACATAGTATCTCCTAGCAGCTTTTTGTGAAACTCTAAGGCTATGTCTGCCAATTCCTTTCGAATTCAGGACATGTACACAAGAAAACAGTGAAAATACCCTACAGGTCCCTCTACTTACACAAAAAAAATCAATTTGGTCCCTCTACTAAAACACCTATCAATTTAGTCCCCCTACTTGTAAATTTGTGTCAATTGAGTTCCTTCACTCACGGACCCGTTAAGTTGCTAATTATATGTAACGTTAAATGATTACGTGGCATGACACGTCATCAGACACATGTAAATTTAAATTTATAAAAGAACGAAAAATGCTAGTTGCCCCGCCAATCTATCACACCACTCCCATCCCGCATGATGTGTCAACGCCACGTCAACACTTCCTCCAAACTGCATCTAACGCCCATCTCTCCGTTTGTCATAAAAAATGAAGAGAAAACCCTCATTTTGGGTTTCATCAGCCCTTAACTACCGATTCCAAAAACTTCTCCATATCAAAGAATATTTTTTTGGTTTTTCTTGATAAAAGATTTCTAGGTTTCTTCGAAGTTAGAATTGACAGGGAATTGGGGCTTTCTTGAACTCAACAAATGACCATGAATTCATATTTCCAAATCAAGTTTAAATTATAATTACTTAATGAAATGTCCCCACTCTCCAGATCACAAAGTGTGGGTTTCATTTTCACTCTATACAATATTTTTATTAGAGAAGCAAATGATTGCTTTGGGTCGTATGAACCCTTTGCCCCAAAAAAAAAAAAATACCCCATCACCATGTTTTCGACATTGGAGCTTCTTCGAAAGATAGTGAAAAGGACAGGAATGGGAGACATTGGAATCTAACCTTTTATTCCTGATCTTTTTGTGATTAAGAATGTGAAAACTAATTGAGATTTTGAAAAGATTTTTATAATTTTTTTTATCGTTGGGGTTCATCTCTGAGATGTATTTTCTTTACTGGTAGAAATAAATTGGTTTGTCGTCGTGAACTTCGTCTATTAAATGGGTTTCGAAGCCTGTTCGATTGGAGATGATGTGGATGGTGATGTCAGATGCCATGTTAGGCGGGAGTAGAATGGCGGGATAACTAGACGGGGCGTGTAGCAGCGCTCCCCCAATTTGCACCGTTATCGATTGGATTCAATTGACCCAATTTGGTAAGTAGAGGGGCTCAATTGACACAATTTTACAAGTAGAGGGATTAAATTGATCATTTTTATAGTAGAGGAACCAAATTGATTTTTTGTGTAAGTAGAGGGACTTGTAGGGTATTTTCACCCAAGAAAACATTCTTCCAAGTGGGAATCGCATCGATAAAATTATGAGAACCTTAATTGGAATACACGCGGCGGGAAGGATGGAAGGTTTATGGGGCGAAGATTGCCATGAATTCAAGCCGGAGAGATGGATTACTGAAGGAAAGCTTAAACGTGAGGCACCAAGTAAATTCTCGGTATTCCTTGCGGGGCCAAGGATTTGTCCAGGAAAAGAGTTGTCGTTTTTCCTGAAGGTACACAGCGACAACAATAATCCACAACTACGATGTGCATGTTATTGGAAGGCCAAGATATTGCCCCGAAAAATAGTGCATTTTATCAAATGAAGAATGGATTAATGGTTAGGATTAAGAGTAGAGTCATTAAAGAGATGCACATGTATACTAAATTCTAAGTTGTTTTCAGCATTAAATTCACAAAGTGAGACTTCGTAATGTATCTGGACATTATATACGTGTGAAATACTAGTGGCGTAAGTTGTTTTGGGTCTCACACGTTGAAGTATTAATTATGGAACAAATCTTCGTATCTGTACTTCAGCAATTACTGGAGCAAGCTTTTAGCATATTCCATGCACGTTTACCATATTTATAAGTCTCCTATTTTGATTTGAAAGTATACGAGGCCATATGCATGCATGTCAAAACTATTTTAATTGACCCATGGGGCCATTTGCATCGGTGCATATCGCCCCTCCCAATTTGATATCCGTATTTAAGAATAATTAGAAAATCGTGCCTTCAATTCTCTCATGCAAGGGGTGATAAGAGATTACAATGTGTTTGCTCAACGCTGTCCATAAGGTGGATTGTGGGGTGTGGTTTGAAGAGTTATGGGCGCGGCATGACCACTCGACTCCAATTTGTAATCTTGATGTTTGATTGAGCAGTATATATCGACCTAAATGGCTTTCCATTATATATATACTAATTTTATTATCACATGCATTTCACGTGACCGAACGTGTTTAATTTAAAAAATAATTAAAATAATTGAAATTAATTGTAAGTCAAAGCATCAATTACTAATCTAATAGACTTAAATTGAAGCAATTTTTAAATTAAATATTAAATATATATGAAACTAATTATAAATTAACACATCTCATTATTGAAACGCAACAGGCTATAAAAGTATAATTTCTTTCTATACAACATTTTTTGATATGTTTCATTTTGTTATTGTGTTTTGTCACCAAAAACCGTGATGGTTAATACACGAGTTCGGTTAAAAATTTGTGAAAATTTACCCGTAAGAATTTTCCTAAAATTTTTTTGCCATGATACTCATAAAAAATACATAATTCAACGTAAAAAAGATTGAAAGGCTTTTCACGCTCCTAATATCGGTTTTTCTATTTTTTGAATTAATTTCTAATTAAATCGAAACATGATTCAGATGCTTGTAAAAACAAATCCTTAAATCCAGTGTGGTTGAGATTTGGTTAGATGGATATAGATATTTCAATGAGAGTTGGTGCCAAAAATCATGCAAAACAGAACTGAGACCCCGAAACGCGTTTTTACTCAAAAACGGTGATGGTTAGTACACGATTTCGGTTAAAATTTTGCAAAAATTGACACGAAACGTTTCTCCTCAATTTTTGGCCACCAAATTCATTAAAAATATATAACTCATCGCTAGAAAGATTGAAGGGCTTCTCACGCTTCTAATAATGTTTTTTTTCTATTTTTTCCGAATTAATTTGTAATTAAATCGAAACCAGATTGAGATGCTCGTAAAAATAAATCCTTAAGTCCAATGTGGCTGAAATTTTGCTAGATAAATATAGATATTTCAATGAGTCTTCGCGACAAAAATCATGCAAAACTGAGTCGAAGCCACGGAACGCGTTTTTAGCCAAAAGAGAAAAGGAAATATAGGAAATTATAAAGAAATTTTGGATTAAAGAATTGGATCCAATAAATTGATAAGTGAAGTTACAATTTTACCCTTCGATGGGTAAAATTACTAAATTACCCTTGAGTAACTAAATTACAAAACTACCTTTTGAAGAGGATTTTAACGAATTCGACGACATCGGTTGCATCAGTAACTCTAAGCGATTATCGTATTGCTCCACAATATTTGTAGGATTATAAAATGTATGTTTTACCCTTGGAGTGGGTAAATTGCCATTTTGCCCTTAAGTACAAAAAGTGCACTAATCTATTCCGTTGAGCTACGATTTCGAGTCCGATCGACTAGGGTCAACAACTATGACACGTAAGAAATGTCACCGTACCTTAAAAGAGTAAAATTAACGAAATACCCTTGATGGGCAAACTTACTATTTTATCCCTAAGAGTGCGGTATATGTAATTAAACTTTCAAGAACGCACCTTCGGGGATTGAAAATCTACAATAGTGGAACCTTTTGGGTGAAATTACCATTTTACTCTTGATTGGTCTAAATTACGATTATACCCTTAGTAATCAAATTTACGAAATTACCCTTAAGGATGGAAATGAGAGAATTTGACTGTGTTGTTCACATCAACAAATTTGTATGTGTTGTGGTACCTAGGATAGGTACAAATGACCATTTTACTCTCGAATGTGTAAAATTATAACTTTGCCCATAGAAAAGGATTTGGCTTATCTGAACATGATAATTGAACATGTAAGGTTAAAGGATTATCATAACAACCCTAGTATGTTAAATTACCGATTTGCCCCTGATCTGGTAAAATTATAGTTTTGCCCCTAAAGGCCAGATATGATGAAATAAGCTTTCGAAAGTGTATTTGGAATCTGAAACTTGTACTAGAGCCCTATAGGACATAAATTGACGCGCTAAACTCTTCGATATTAGATCGTGGATCAGGGTTGTGTGTTTCTTGTGATTTATTCTATTGTATTTGACTGTTTTTGGTATTTTGGTTGATTATCAATGTTTTATTTTGGTTTATTACTTTGATTACAATTCTGGTTTTAATAATTTACTTGTGTTTGACGTACTTCTCAATCAGACAACTGAGACGCTGATCTAGACATTGGCTAGGCTCACAGTGGATTGACTTTGGGGGTGTACGAGTCCCCTGAACTGTGAGTGGGTTGTCTTCAACGGAGAACCCGTTGATAAACTATTTTATTATTGTTTTATTTATAAATGGTTTTAATAAACTGTTTTGGGTGCATGAGCGATTTTTGAAAATGGTTTTAAACTGTTGGTAAGCATACGAGGACTCGTGGACTAGATGCAGTCCAGGGAGTACGTGTGGTTGATTTGGTGGTTTACTAGCTAATAGTAAGACTTGATTGGCGGACCATGAGTTGAGTTTGGATTCACAAGGTTCGTCGCTCCAGGTCCGACATGCCATATTGATATACCGGTTCGGCGTGTGCATGAGGGAGCTAAATTGGGTGTGCTGTGGCCACCACGTAGTGCCGGACCCATGCCAACGTCAAGGGAACGGGCTTGATGTTGGAAAAATAAGAAATTATATTTTACTAGTATTATTTGATGATAACAAAAATGCCCCTGACGGTTCCGGAGGTTGACTCGAGTCAATGTCACTCTGGATAGGTTTTATTGGCATCCCAGGTTTTATGAAATGATAAATGATTTTATTTATTCCTTTTGGTTGGTGACCTTGTTTTTATATATAATTGATGGCTTTCCTATATATTTTGGTTGCGAGTGCACCCCACCCTCTTCTGATCCTCTTTTGAGGGTGGCTCACTCATGGGAAACATTCATGCACTCACCCCTCGATTCTCGCTGTGTTTTCAGGGTAGTTAGGATTCAGCATTGCTTGGCGGTCGAGTCGGTGGCGTAAGCTGTGATCCATGCTGATAGAGGTACTTCTCACTACGATACGGGTCCCACTGGCAATTGCCTTGGTTTCTTGTTATCTTTCGCTCCTCGTTTTCGTTTTACATTTCAGTTTGTTGTTTTCTATATTTTCTTATGGCTTTGATTTTAAATATTGGAGCGTTTTTATTACAGTGTTTGATTTTTGACGATTCCGCTTTTATTCTGATCAGGAAACTTTTGTTTTTTTTTTAAATTTATAATCGATTTCTGTTTCGTTGTTTCTCATCTGGTATTGACGCTTCGTGGAGCCTTGGTGCGCGTGACCGGCCGGCACGTGTTCTTATTTATTTTTTCAAATTAATTTCTAATTAAATCAAAACATGATTCAAATGCTCGTAAAAAATCCTTAAATCAATGTGACTAAGATTTTCGTTAGATAAATATAGATATTTCAAGGAGTTTTTCCACAAAAAATCATGCAAAACTAACCTGGGGCCCCGGAACGCGTTTTTAGCCAAAAAAAAAAACCATTGATAGTACACGATTTTGGCTAAAATTTTGCAAAAAATGACCCAAAGTATTTTTCCTCAATTTTTAGCCATAATACTCATAAAATATATATAATTCAACACTAAAAGATTGGAGGACTTTTCATGCTTTTAATATCGTTTTTCATATTTTTCTAAATTAATTTCTACTTAAATCAAAACAAGATTCAGATGCTCGTAAAAACAAATACTTAAATTCAATGTGGCTGAAATTTGATTAGATGAATATAGATATTTTAAGGAGTCTCGGCGCCAAAAAAATCATGCAAAACTAAGCCGAGGCTCCGAAACGCGTTTTTAGCCAAAAACTCTGATGGTCACTACACGATTTCAGCTAAAATTTTGCAAAAAAATACCCGAAAATTTTTTCCTTGATTTTGGCAAAAATACTCATAAAATATATACAATATTTAACACAAAAAAGATTGGAGGACTTTTCACGCTTTTGATATCATTTTTCATATTTTTCTAAATTAATTTTTTATTAATCGAAACAAGATTCAGAAGCTCGTGAAAACAAATTCATATATCCAATGTAGCTGAGATTTGATTAAATGAATATGGATATCTCAGAGACTAGTCTAGGTATCAAAAATCATGCAAAACTTAGCCAAGGCCTCGCAACGCGTTTTTAGCCAAAAATCGTAAAGATTATTACACGATTTCAGCTAAAATTTTGTAAAAATTGACCCGAAAGTTATTATCTCAATTTTCTACCACAATACTCATAAAAATTATATAATTCAATGCTAAAAAATTTGATGGGCTTTTCATGCTTCTAATATCTTTTTTCCTATAATTTTCCGAATTATTTTCTAATTAAATCGAAACATAATTCAGATGCTTGTTTCAAAAATCCTTAAATCTAATGTGGCTGAAATTTGGTTAGATGAATATAGATATTACAAGGAGTCTTGGCGCAAAAAATCATGCAACACTGAACAGGGGCCCCAGAACGCATTTTTAGCCAAAAACCGTGATTTCGACTAACGTACACGATTTCAACAAATATTTTGAAAAATTGATCAGAAATATTTTTCCTCAATTTTTGCCTAAAATACTCATAATATATATATATATATATATTTCAACTCCAAAAGGATTGGAGTACTTTTCACGCTTTTAGTAATGTTTTTCATATTTTACTGAATTAATTTCTAATTAAATCGAAACAAGATACGGATAGTCGTAAAAAAAATCCTTAAATGAAATGTGGCTGAGATTTGATTAGATGAATATAGATATTTCAAGGAGTCTCGACCCCAAAAATCTTGCAAAACTGAGTCGGGGCCCCGAAACGCGATTTACGATTTCGTCTCAAATTTTGCAAAAAATGACCCGAAAAATTTTTCCTCAAATTTTGGCAAAAATACTAATGAAATATATATAATTTAACACCAAAAATATTAAAGGACTTTTCACATCGTTTTTCCTATATTTTTTTCTGAATTAATTTCTAATTAAATCGAAACAAGATTAGATGCTCGTAAAAATAAATCCTTAAATGTAATGTGGCTAAGATTTGATAAGATGAATATGGATATCTCAAGGAGTCTTGGCGCCAAAAATCATGCAAAGCTGACCCGGGGCCCTGAAACGCGTTTTTAGCAAAAAACCGTGATGACTATTACACGATTTCGGCTAAATTTTAGATAAAATTTGACCCGAAAGATATTTCCTCAATTTTTGGCTACAATACTCTTCAAAAAATATATAATTCAACGCCAAAAATATTGAAGGATTTTTTACGATTCTAATATCGTTTTTCCTACTTTTTCCGAATTAATTTCTAATTAAATCGAACCAAGATTTAGATGCTCGTAAAAGCAAATCCTTAAATGCAATATGGTTGAAATTTGATTTGATGAATTTAGATATTTCAAGGATTCTTGGCGTCAAAAATCATGCAAAACTGACCCGGGGCATCGGAACGCGTTTTTAGCCCAAAAAAACCGTGATGGTACACGATTTCGGCTAATATTTTGCAGAAAGTGACCCGAAATATTTTTCCTCAAGTTTTAACCACAATACTCATAAAAAATATATGATTCAATGCCAAAAAGATTGAAGGGCTTTTCACGCTTCTAATATCGTTTTTCCTATTTCTTCTGAATTAATTTCTAACTAAATCGAAACATGATTCAGATGCTTGTAAAAAAACAACCGAACCTTGGAACGCGTTTTTAGCCAAAAACTGTGATGATTATTACACGATTTCGGCTAAAACTTTGCAAAAATTGACCCGAAAGATATTTCCTCCATTTTTAGCCACAATACTCATAAAAAATACATGATTCAACGCCCAAAGGAGTGAAGGACTTTTCACGGTCTTAATATTGTTTTTCATATTTTTTTGAATTAATTTCTAATTAAATAAAAAAAAGATTCATATGCTCGTAAAAACAAATCATTAAATGCAATGTAGCTAAGATTTTATTAGATGAATATAGATATTTTAAGGAGTCTTTGCGCCAAAAATCATGCAAAACTGAGCCGGGGTCTGGAAACGCGTTTTTATCCAAAAACCGTGATAATTAGTACACGATTTTGGCTAAAATATTGCAAAAAATGACCCAGAAAGTTTTTCCTCAAAATATATATATAATTTAACGCCAAAAAGATTGTAGGACTTTTCACGTTTTTAATATCGTTTTTACTTTTTTTCCTGAATTAATTTTTAATTAAATCGAATTAAGATTCAGATGCTTGTAAAAACAAATTCTTAAATCCAATGTGACTGAGATTTCATTAAATGAATATGGATATCTCAAGGAGTCTTGACGCCAAAAATCATGCAAAACTGAGTCGGGGCCTCGAAACGCATTGTTAGCCAAAATTTGTATTTATTACACGATTTCGGCTATAACTTTGTAAAAATTGACTCGAAAGATATTTTCTCAATTTTTGGCTAAAATACACATAAAAAATCTACAATTCGAAGCCAAAAAATTGAAGGGTTTTTCACTTTTATAATATCGTTTTTCCTATGTTTTTCCAAATTAATTTCTGATTAAATCGAAACAAGATTTAAATGCTCGTAAAAACAAATATTTGAATTCAATGTGGCTGAGATTTGATTAGATGAATATAGATATTTCAAGAAGTCTCGGAGTCAAAAATCATATAAAAATGAGGTGAGTTCGTATTACGTGGCATGTCATGTCAGTAACCTAGCCTAATTAAGTAGGTCTCATTGCCGTATAGAATTTCAACGTGGCTCACATCTAACAGTTCTAGTTAAGAGATGTGTCATTTAACCAAAACTGTCAAATTCGAAGGTTTATTTCACTGAAAATAAGATTTGAGGACTTATATAACACCTTTAACCAAGTTCGAATTTGAGGAAAAAAAAAAACCAAATTCGAAGACTAAAAGGTGCATTAACCCTTAGAATAAGTTTTATACTAACATTCAGGTCATTTCAGGTCATTATTTTAACATGGAAGTACGTAATAGTAATAAATGTTGACACATGTTATTGTCGCTATAAATTGCTTCCACTCTTTAAATTTGAATTAAAATCCTTTTCTCCTATTTTTTTTTTCCATTGTGCCCCATCTACCAAATTATGCCACGTGTCCCTAGTATTATATCTTGTTTGTTTTCGAGTTTTAACAAATAGTAAAAATTCCAATTAAAACCAGGTTTAGCCCCAAATTAACAATAAATAATTATATATAAGACTTAGTCCTAAATTTTAATACATTTCTCATAGGGTTTTAGAATGAAAATATAAAATTTACTTTCACTAGGCAAACAAGAAATATAACATTAAAAACTGAAAAATGACTAGTATTATTATTTGGTGGATAGGGCACCATGGGAAAAAAATGGGGAAGAGGATTTTTATCAAATTTGCTAAGCAGACTTTTTTTTTTTCCTAAGGAGACCTATCATTCCACGTAATACGGAGCCCAATCTTGTTGACCAATTCAATTGGGCAACAACCTACCGCAGCAGGAACGATATTTAAAACTTAGTGTAAGGATAATTATGTAAGATATTTACTCTCATCTTTTTAGTCTTGATTTATAAATAACAAAAAATAAATAAATAAATAAATAAATTGTCAAAGTTACTGAAGGTTTTTTCTTTTTCCTTTTTCTTTTAGTTTAGAGTTGGTGGCAGTGTAAGTTATTTCATTCCCAAGATCAATGCAATTATACTGCCACCGACCCTTTCGGAGATTAGTATGGAGCATCTATTAATAGAGGTTTGTGGGGTTGAACTTTACTGTCTTTCACCACAAATCCAATACTTAAACACTTTAGGCAATTGAGGGGATATTAGCTTTTCCTCATCATATATTTATAATATATATTTGTGTTCGACATTAATTTGATAAATTATGTTCATAGAAAATAAATTAATATATATGGAAAATATTTTGTCACCTCTAATTTTACTGTCTGTTATACCGCCTAATAATACTACCTGTTATATCGGCTAATAAGTAAGGTAAGAATTTAATTGTGGGTTTAGCCCTAGTTGCAATTTACAAATAAGAAGAGTTTATGGGGTAAACCTTAAAGTTTAGGATATTACTATTGAATAAGGTTTTAGAATTGTGCTAATTTTTTCCCAATAACACATTAGGCGTGATATTAGACGGTAAAATTAGACGGGATAAATAGCATCGCTCTTAATATATATTTATACATGTATATATATATATATATGTGTGTGTGTGTGTTATATATTTATACATACATTAACTAGTGCATCAATATATGTACATATCAACATACCAAAACATTCTCAGAAACAAAAGAGTATTGCTACTTGACCCTCCAATTTGTCCCTCCACTTGACCCTCCTAACGTGTTATTAGAAAACTTACTATATTTTTTAAAACCATATTCAATACTAGTTTAAAATCAAGGGATTTACCCTGCAAACTCTTCATATTTATAACTAGAGCCTAAACCTGGATTTAATTTATTATCATAATTATTACGGGGGCTAAACCTGAATTTAATTTACTACCTTAATTATTAGGAGGGACAAATTGGAGAACAATTTGGAGGCTCAAAAACAATTATCTATCCTCAAGTGGAATTAGATTACTTAATTAATTAGGTGATAATAATTTGAATGATGGGAGTGGACGAGAGAATCAGATCGATTTTATTATCAGCATTCATGGAAAAGTTAGCCGACTTTTAATTCAAAGTATTACGTACTACTATATTGCAGCAGGAAATGGGCTGAAGTTTCTGACACAGGAATAAAATCGGCTAGTAGAGGTTGGGTGGGGATGGTTATGAAGGAATTAATGGACATTATTACCATTCATGAATGGCAGATTTTTTCACCATTATAATTTCTCATTTTTTGTTGTTTTCCTTGTCTAACTTCTAACTATATATTTGTCTGCACCTGACACACATGATCTCGTCATGAACTAAATGATACTTTTGACTATTGAATCTTTTTTAATAAGAACATGCATGTACCATCGATCATTATACAAATAATAATAACGAAGGGAATGGATCAAGCCAACTTAACAAGCAAACTTAAATAGAACTTTCCTCCCTAAATCGCCAATACATAAAATTTTAGCTAATTCGGAAAGATTTTGAATAAGACTAGACAAGTCGATCGATCGGTGTAATTCTATTAACTTCTTCAGTGATAAATATCAACTTGACAAGTTGATGCAAATTCTCTAATTTACAGATAATGATCAACTGTTTTTGATAGTGATATCTCATTACGCCAAGGGCACAAACTATTTACATATATATATAGTGGTGCCATTGAGAATATATTAAGCAAGTTTACATCCTTGAAAAACTTACTAAACACATGATCAATATGGCAGTGTTTAGTTATCTTGGATGCATAATCTTGGCAATTATTTTTCTTCGTCTTCTCTATCGCTTCATAGATAATAATGGCATCCCTCGAAACTGGCCAATTGTTGGAATGACTCCAACATTGCTTCTCCACTTCCATCGTGCCCATGAAAAGGTTGCCGAAGTCCTCAACAGAAGCGATGGCACTTTCCATTATAAAGGAATTTGGTTTACCAACTCGAGTTTCTTGGCCACTTGCCATCCTGACAATGTGCGTCATATAACGACCACAAAGAGTACGGTATACTTGAAAGGCTCCGAGTGGCTGAAGCAATTTGATATATTCGGAGAATCGCTTTTCAATTCCGATGGCGAGGCGTGGAAACAGCATAGGAAAGCATTCCTTGCCTTTGTGAATCACAAAAAGTTCCACCAAACTATCGCCAAGCTCATTCCGAATCGAGTAGAGCAAGGGCTTGTTAATGTATTCGAGCAGGTTTCCAAACAAGGCCTTGAGGTGGACTTGCAAGATTTGTTCAAAAGGCATGCATTTGATATAGCTTGCAAGTTGGCTACTGGCTATGATTCTCAACTACTTTCCCTTGAATTCCCGGAAAACCGATTCCACAATGCAATGAGTGATGCTTGGGAAGCAGCGTTTTACAGATATATGTTACCGGACGCCTTGTGGAAGTTGCAAAGTTGGCTTCGTATTGGAAAGGAGAAGAAAAGGATAAAAGCATGGAAATCCCTTGACGAACTTTTGGCTGAATATATTTCATTTCAACGTGGAGAAATCGAAATCAACAAAGCAATGAAATCAAGCCAAGAAGATCATCATGACGAGAATTTCAGTTTCTTGAAGTGTTACTTAACAGGAAACGAAGTCACAGGGCCAACCCCTAGTGATAGTCTTATAAGAGACAATCTAATTCATTTCATGCTTGCCACGGATGACACAAACAGCACAGTTCTCACTTGGTTCTTCTATCATCTCTCCAAGAATCCCAAAGTTGAAGCCAAAATCAAAGAAGAATTGAAGAAAAACTTGTCGTTTGAACAAGTTGGGGAGAATTTACAACTTCCTTCGTACTCAATTGATGATTTGAATCCATTGGTGTATCTCCACGCGGCAATATGTGAAACATTAAGGCTAACTCCTCCCGTTCCGTTTGAATTCAGAGCAGCCACTCAAGACGACGTTCTTCCAAGTGGTCATATTGTTCGTCGAGGAACGAGGCTTGTAATGGGCATACACGCAATGGGAAGGAGTCCATGGTTATGGGGAGAAGATTGCCATGAATTCAAGCCCGAGAGGTGGATTACTGACGAAGGCAAGATTAAACGTGAGGTGCCAAGTAAATTCTTGGCCTTCCTTGCAGGACCGAGGATTTGTGTGGGGAAAAACTTGGCATTCTTCATAATGAAGGCTACGACAGCGACAATACTTCACAACTACAATGTGCATGTAATTAAAGGGCAGAAAGTGACTGGAAAAAATAGTGTGATTTTTCATATGAAGCATGGCTTAAAGGTAAGGATTAAGAATAGATGGAGTACTTGATTAGCTGCCTCCAGCCAACAAATCTTCGCTTGTTAAAGCCATATAGTTAAAAAGTTGTGAGTTGTTCGTCTTTCAAATTCAAAGAAGCTTCTTCTGGTTTCTTTTTTGGAAGAAAATGTAATTCTCATTCATTCAAATGAAATTACATCAATAAAATTCAAAATTACAATAAATTGAGAAGTGTCTTCCCTCTTCACTTGTGGATCTTGGAATTCGAGTCGCCGTATCGATCATTCGAGGTCTCGAACCTTTTTGATAGATCTCTGCCATGTCCATCACCTTTCGCTTTCAGCTTCGTTTTTGTTTAATTAACTCAAGGTTTTTATCAGCGAGAAAAAAAATGTACTAAAAAACCAAAAGATTTTGAAATTATTAACACAAACAAACAAATCTAAAGATTTGTGGGACTTTATTGAAAAAACAAAGAAAAGAAAAGAAGATGAAAAAGATCAGATCTCTCCTCCCCCTTGACAAATAGTGATCAAGGAGGAGAAGCAAACAAAAACTCAAAAGAAAAACTAAAGAGAAAGGGGAGAAGGAGAGGCGGCTAGGGTTTATGTAATTGTAGCTTCTTCTGGTTTCTAAATTTGAAAAAGTTGTGAGACCTATATTATTAATTTTATCTCTCCAGTTGTAACTGGAAACTACGTACCAAAGTAATTATTTTGTCTGGCAAAAAAAAGAAATTATTTTGTAATAAAAAATGTCTAAAGTTGTAACTTCACAAGAAAAGCTATATATAGTTTAGTGCTTTTTTTTTCTTACACGAAATATATATAGTTTAGTTAATAAAAAAGTTTTAATTTCTTACAAAAACTAATAAGTTTGTAAGAAAATAAGTTCAGAATAAGAAAGGAAAATTTTCATAAGATAAGTAGTGATTTCGTAAAAGAAAATGAAATTAACTTTGTAGTAAAAAGTAATCACATGATATATATATATATATGTATGTATAGGGTTTTTATATGAAGATTATCGAGGGACCGATAGATATGAAAAACATGGTAGGAACGAAGAAGATTTTCCATGGTCTTATGGTACTATATTGAATTTCGGTCTATCAAAGCGTTTAAGGCTCACCTACTCTTATTTAGATTGCAAAATTAAATTACCGGCCGGGGTAGCTTCGACTCAACCCTTGAAACAATTTAAAAAAAAAATTAAAAATCTTCCACCAAGTTACAATTTGATCAAATTCAAACAAATTAAAGACTGACATTCGACAGAGCTTGTAAGTACGGAACTCGTCTTGTTTCCGATCCATCACCTTATCCAATAAAGTCACTTCAAAATCTATTTATGTTTGGAAAATTTAATGACATTAAATTGATGAGTAGTGGATTTATGATATATATCTTTGTCAAAGTAGTCATAATATATATGGCTATCCGTTTGTCCTTGCAAATTTTGCAAATTTAGGTAAATTTATCTCCTGAACTAATAATTGTTTTAAATTATCCTTTTAAATTTAAAAATTAGGTTAATCTCTCCCGTATCATCAACGCCGTTAGTTACGTGACTAACGTCTCCTTTAAAATCAAACCAGAATGCTGAGGTGGCTAACATTTGCCTATGTGTTTTTTCCACCTCACCAAAAATGGACCTGCCAAAGTCATTTTTTTATATTTTCTTTTCCACAAACACTTGTGACTCTCCCTCTCCTCTCTTCCAAAGATCAAAACCTCCTCTAAATAAGAAATAAAACAAGAACAATTGCAACTTATAACATAAAACCAAGAACTATTAAAATTTTTACAAAGCAAAGTCACGGTAGGGGGAAATTGGCGTGATTTTGAAAATTAATGGGATAATGTGACACAATTATTAGTTCAAGAGGCAAACAGGCCTAAATTTGTAAAGTTTAGGGGGCAAACGGATTATTTAGTCTAATATATATGCTAGCAATTATAAGACTAAATGAAACTTTATAAGCAACGACGGAGACAGAGGGGGAGCGGGCCCCCAAACTTTTAGGTTATGTTTGGTTCGTGGTATCTTAGATATCACGTGGTAATATCATTCACACTACTTTCCTAGGAATACTATTTTAGTGGGAAAGTATAATTTGTTATTTTTGTAGGAATAAGATTACCATGTTTGGTCAACGTGGGAAAGTTATTAAATTTTGAGAATATAAGAGAAATACAAGGGAAAAAGAGTAACACTTTCCTGGGAAAGTTAACTTTCCCACCATTTTAGATGGGAATGACATTCTCACCTAAAATTAGATTCGTCCAACCAAACATGGGAAAGTTAATTTCTCTATGTAACTTACCACACTTTCCCACTACTTTCCACGAACCAAACGCAACCGAAATTTAAATATGATTCACATATACATCTATACATAAATAGGATTAATTGTAGTTTAGCCCCTCCAAAAATTCAAAATAACAATTTTAATAGGATTTTTAAAAATGATCTTATTTTATTTTATATTATATAGTATGATCTGAAAAAAAATTAATTATAGTTACATGATTGTTAATTACCACTTACCATGTCTAGTGTCTACCAATAACAAATTTTATTCCTAATTCAACCACATATAATATCAATTAATCTCTCTCAATCTTGCTATTAAGTAATCTAAAACACACATTTAAAGAGAGGCACCCCAGTCCGAGCTTGATCCACAAAGCCAAAAAAAAAACTTTTAGAAAATTTTATTGCAATTCTTCATGCTGAAATCCCAAGTTTTTTTTTTCAATGTAAACAACTAAAGCATCTGAAGACTTAGGATTAAATTTTCATTAATCCAGTTTCTTTTCATCAAAAAAAAAAGAAATAGAAATTGCTGAGAAAATTGATGATAAAAAGATTATAGATGACTTTTATGCGATGAAAAATTGTCGATCTCAACTTAAATAAATAATGCAACATAAGTTTTTTTAATCTATTATTATTATTATTATTATATTGATTTTTCTATTCATTGTATATATGTTAATTGCTTAGCAGCATTACAAAAATTTTGTATTCTTCACCCGCCTCCCATGTTGCAAATCCTGGTTCCGTTCTTGTTTATAAGATTATCTTACTACTATATAAAATCACAAACTTCAAAATTCTAATTAGAAAATTTCATAAATACCCTTAGTATTATATTATAATATTTTTTAATAAGTATTCTTTTTATTCATTTAACTTTTTTTATTTTTTTAGACGATTCAACTTTTTATTAATTATGTAAATATATTGTAAATCTAATATTTAACTTTTTTAAATTATGGAAAGATATTAATAATCCACTTAATTGTAATTAATAATTTACTTCTAATAATTATTTTTAGATTACTGCCAAAAAATTAATTATTTTTAGATTATAATATATTTTTAATTATAATATTATTATTTATACTTATGAAACTTTTTATTTTAATTATGTAAAGATATTGTAAATACAAAATATAATTTTAATAATTTACTCACCATAATTATTTGAAATACTTTTTATTTATAATTTATATTTATTTAAATTAATTTACTCCTCCGGCTTAATTTTTCATGATTGGCTCCGAGACTACTTGAAACATTTATATTCATACAATCAAATCTCAGCCACATTGGATTTAAGAATTTATTTTTTCGGGAATCTGAATCTTGTTTCCGTTTAATTAGGAATTAATTCAGAAAAATAGGAAAAACGGTTTTGGAAGCGTCAAAAGCCCTTAAATCTTTTTGACGTTGAATTATATATTTTTTATGAGTATTTTAGCTAAAAATTGAGGAAATATCATTCGGGTCAATTTATACAAAATTTTACCCGAAATCGTATAATAATCATCACAGTTTTTTGCTAAAAATGCATTCAAGGGCCCTAGTTCAGTTTTGCATGATTTTTGACGTCAAGACTCCTTGAGATATCCACATTCATATAATCAAATCTCGGCCACATTGGATTTAAGATTTTTTTTTTTTTTACAAACATTTGAATCTTGTTTCGATTTAATTAGAAATTAATTTAGAAAAAATATGAAAATGATATTAAAAGCGTGAAAAGTCCTCCGATATTTTTGGCATTAAATTATATATTTTTTATGAGTATTTTATCCAAAAATTGAGGAAGATTTTTTTCGGATTTTGCAAAATTTTAGCCAAAATCGTGTTCTGACCATCACGGTATTTGGCTAAAAACGCATTTTGGAGCTCTGGCTCAGTTTTGCATGATTTTGGGCACCGAGACTCGAAATATCTATATTCATTTAATAAAATCATAGCCACATTGCATTTAAGGATTTGTTTTTACGAACATCTCAATCTCGTTTCGATTAAATTAGAATTTAGTTCTGAAAAAATATGAAAAACGATATTAAGATCATGAAAAGCCCTTTAATCTTTTTGGCATTAAATTATATATTTTTTATGAGTATTGTGGATAAAAATTAACGAATTATCTTTCGCGTCAATTTTTGTCGAAATCGTGTAATAATCATCACGGTTTTGGCTAAAAACGTTTTCCGGGGCCCGATTCAGTTTCGCATGATTTTCGGTGTCGAGACTCCTTGAAATACCTATATTCATCTAACCAAATCGCAACCACTGTTTTTACAAGCATCTGAATCATGTTTCAATTTAATTAGAAATTAATTCGGAAAAATAGGATAAACGATATTAGAAGCGTGGAAAGACCTTCATTCTTTTTAACATTGAATTATATATTTTTTATGAGGATTATGGCTAAAAATTGAGATAAAATATTTCGGGTCAATTTTTGTAAAATATTAACCGAATTTGTGTACCATCACAGTTTTTTTTTTGGCTAAAAACGCGTTATGGGGCCCCAGGTCAGTTTTGCATGATTTTCGGCTCCAAGACTCATTGAAATATCTATATTCATCTAATCAAATCTCAGTCACATTGGATTTGAGGATTTATTTTTACGAGCAAATAAATCTTGTTTCGATTTAATTAGAAATTATTTCGGAAAAAGTAGGAAAAACAATATTAGAAGCGTAAAAAACCTTAAAATATTTTTGGCGTTGAATTATATCTTTTTATGAGTATTTTAGCCAAAAATTGAGGAAATATCTTTCGGGTCAATTTTTGCAAAATTTTAGCCGAAATAGTGTAATAATCATCACGATTTTTGGCTAAAAAACGCGTTACAGGGCCTTGGGTCAGTTTTGCATGATTTTTGGCGCCAAGACCCCTAAGATATCTATAGTCATCTAATCAATCTCAGCCACATTACATTTAAAGTTTTGTTTTTACAAGCATCTGAATCTTGTTTCGATTTAATTAGAAAGTAATTCTGAAAAATATGAAAATCGATATGAAAAGCGAAAAAAGTCCTCCAATCTTTTTGGCGTTGAATTATATATATTTCCTGAGTATTTTAGCCAAAAATTGAGGAAAAATTTTTCGAGTCACTTTTTGCAAAATTTTAGCCGAAATCGTGTACTAACCATCACGGTTTTTTTTGCTAAAAACGTGTTTCGGGGCCCTGGTTCAGTTTTGCATAATTTTTTACGTCAAGACTCCTTGAAATATATATATCCATATAATCAAATCTCAGCCACATTGCATTTAAGGATTTGTTTTTACGATCATTTGAATCTTGTTTCGATTCAATCAAAAATTAATTCGAAAAATATGAAAAACGAAATTAAAAGCGTGAAAAGTTCTCCAATCTTTTTGGAGTTGAATTATATATATTTTATGAGTATTTTAGACAAAATTTGAGGGAAAAAATTTCAGGTCAATTTTTGTAAAATATTAACTGAAATCGTGTATGTTAGTCGAAATCACGGTTTTTGGCTAAAAACGCATTGCGAGGCCCCGGTTTAATGTTGCATGATTTCTGGCACCGAGACTCCTTGAAATATCTATATATATTTATCTAACCAAATCTCAGCTACATTGGATTTAAGGATTTGTAAAGCAAGCATCTGAATCATGTTTCGATTTAATTAGAATTTAATTCGAAAAATAATAGGAAAAACGATATTGGAAGCATGAAAAGTTTTTCAATCTTTTTTGCTTTGAATTATATAATTTTTATGAGTATTGTGGCTAAAAATTAAGAAAATAACTTTCGGGTCAATTTTTGTAAAATTTTAGCCGAAAAATCTCAGCTACATTGGATTTAAGAATTTGTTTTTACGAGCATCTGAATCTTTTGTATGGTAAAATTCTAGAATTGTTTCGATTCAATTAGAAATTAATTCAGAAAAATATATAAAAAAAAAAGATAATATGAAAAGTGCGAAATGTCCTCCAATGTTTTTGGTGTTAAATTCATATATATTTTATGAGTATTTTAACCAACAATTGAGGAAAAATTTTCGGGTCATTTTTTGTAAAATTTTAGCTGAAATAGTGTACTAAAACTAGACCTGCTTAAGGACCCGATTACCCGCCCAGCCCCGAAGGCCCGCCCGCAAAATGGGAGGGTTTGGGCAAAAGTTTAAGACCCGAAATTCGGGCCTTGGACAAAGAAATAGGGCCCGATTAAAAAATGGATCGGGCCTTGGTTTTGTTGTATTAGGCCCGAGCCCGGCCTGGCCCAGCCCGTATTATATAAAAAAAAATATAATATAATTAAATAATTATATTTATATATAATAAAATTGAATAATTTATATGTATACATTAATTAGAACTTGTAAACTTTATTAAAATTTAATCTTTTTATCATAATTTATTTTGATTTAATTTGTTATTAGATTATATATAAATTTTAATGTTTAAATTTTATCTTTTATTAAAAAATTTAATTATTATTTTATTTTAAAAAATAAATATAGGCAAGCTTGTGCAGGCCTTGGACATATGTTTAAAAATATGGTAGGGCCTTGGACAAGAATTGAGGCCTATCCTTCGGGCCGGGTAGAGCTTGGACAAGCATATATTGTACAATTATTAAGCAAAGCCAGGCCCGGCCTGGCCCATGAGCACTTCTAACTAAAACCATCACGATTTTTTGCTACAAACGCGTTTCGGGACACCGGCTTAGTTTTGTATGATTTTTGGCGCCGAGACTCTTTGAAATATCTATATTCATATAATCAAATTTCAGCTACATTGAATTTAAGGATTTATTTTTACGAACATCTGAATTTTTTGTATGGTAAAATATTGGCATTGTTTAGTATGTAAATTATTACGACTATTATTATTATATTATTATTATTATCTCCTGATTAATATTTGCTTGGAGACAAAAGTAATGTTAAAATATTGCTCATTTTCCATGTGCATTCAAGCATGTATATTGATTTTCACCAAAAAAAAAAGCATGTATGTTGATTAATTGGAGTTTAAACACAATTTGATTATTTATATATCTTATTTCACTGCTACTAAAAAAACAAATTACAATTATAAATTATTCATATAATTGATTTAGTACTTATATTCATATAATTTTTTTTCATATAATGAAGTTTAGTAAATTTAATAAAATTATAACAATAATATAAATTTTATTGAATAAATGATAATTTAGAATGGTTAAAATTATAATTATGTGGATTTTATTGAATAAAATATAATTTTAATTTATAATATTCTTGGGTCATTTGGGTTACGGGTTTGACAGGTTTGGATAAGACGGGGTCGGGTTGTTTACATATTCTGAACAAATAGATTCGGTCGGTTGGATGGGTTATCGAATTTGATATGTTTTGACCACTTTACTTATAATTAATTTCAATTTTTTTAATTTAAATATAATTGATCACGTGAACGCACGTGAAAGTGAAATCTAATTACCATATAAAAATCCCTCAAAAAAAAATTACCATATAAAAAACATTCAATCCTAGGTACTAATATATATACTAGGGTTTTCGAAAAAGAAAAAGGAAAATTTTAGAAAGGGCGTGGATTAAAAATATTTTGACTTTACTACCATATCAAGTTTTAATTATTAGGAAAGAAATAAAACAATTAAAAATTATTAAAAAGATCTTGTAATGACTGTTCTAGCCTTCCATTTGAATGATCAATAAGATCAACATGTGTTCTGACCAAAAAAAAAAAGGATCAACATGTGTAAGCTTCTTACGCCGTGAACGGCAAATGGGATTTTCAGTTGTGCAATCTTGGGCGGAACCAGAAAACAAATATTGGGGTAATTAAAATAAAATATTAATAAAAATTTTTTTATAATAAATATTAATAGAAGTCAAGAAAAATGAAAATGATATTAGGATCATCTGCCTCCACATCTTTTTTCTTGAAGAATGAATTAGTAGTTTTTAACCTCTTCATTCTTCTTAATTCTGCATATAAGAAAATTTAAATAAAAATAAATGAGAATGTGACCAGAGCTAAAATTCTACCAATGTGACACTACTGTTGGTTTGGTGATTTTTGTATATGCTTGGTTAACGAATGAAAGGAATATTGAAATCAAGAATACCTGATTTATATAGTTTATAGTCTATAGAGTGACTTTGTAAACAGAAAAAAAAAAATTGAAAATCCAACTTCTCTGGAAAACTAATAAGAATTTCTTTTTCTAAGAGAACAAACTAATAATTAAAAACTTGAAAGCAATTTTAGTTTTTATAATGGAATAAAAATAGAAAGAAAAATTATATGAATAAGAATAAATTGAATGATTCGGACATACTCACAATCTCACATATATATCAATAAAATTGTAAGGAGAACTTACTTGTGTTACTTGTGTTGATTCCTTTCTTGATTTCCAAATTGAAATTGAAAAAGATGAAGAAATTTCTTAGTCTGCTACAAGTACAAGAGGTGAAGAAAACGAAATAAAAAAAGAAAGAAGACAAAGTGTTTCCTTTGGGTTTGCACAGAGAGAATGAGGATAAGACTTGTAGGGTAAGCCTTTACTTTTTTTTTTTTTGAAAGAAGGTAAGTCTTTACTTTTTATGAGTTTTATAAAGTGACTAAGTAGTGAGGAAACAAATTATGAATACCAATATGGCTACTAATTAAACAACTCCATGTTATTTTAACCATTCCCTTTAGATTTTGACCATTTTCTTAATTAAAATTTTTTTGAGATAGCCAACAATTTTTTCTAGGGATAGCAATTTTTAATTTTTAAGTACTTTCTATATATTTTTTATTGAGTAGTTCTGCCCCCGCAACCTTCTCCCACCTCCATCAAACCTCTTGGCCGTGTATTTTTCTTTCATTTTTTTTTTTTTAGTTTAGATTTGTGACTTTTCATCTGGGTTTTTTGGGATTTTAGAGTCTCGAAATAGGGAGACAAGGGAGGGTGAATGAGGAGATGATATTTACTCGCAAGAACTGGTAACTAAAGATGCTAGTAAATATTTTATATTCGACTTTAAAACAGATAAAGAGGGGAAGAAGGTTGCAAATGAAGCCATCAACAGCAAATGCAAATATCCAGATTTGGCCTTGATAATTATAGATGAGGTTTTGTTTGACCCGATTCAGGCAATTAATTAAGGAAGAGCCCACACTCTCATCATTGACATGGGCAAGGCTGACAGCGAATATAATTGAATTGGTAGTCGACTTGTTTTGCTAAAGATGGGAGAGAGAGAAAGGAGAATGTTGATTTTGTGAGTTAATTCATTTCAGCATATAAAACTATAAAATCTTATTGTTAATAGGCAAGAAAATCCTCGGCATTCCATTCTAGAGATCAAATTGAGTTTGTCAAAAAATAATCTGAAATTATAATCCCCATTTAATCGATTTGCAAAATCATCGAATATGAAAAAGACGGAGGAAATGGAACTACTCCCCCACAAATTTTCTCGCAAAGGAAAAGCCTATGTCTTTCTTCTGAGACGCTTCCTAAGCTTCTTGTACAGTTGTACTTGTTCTTTTTCTTCTTCCATTCTAGAGACTTGTTCTTTTTCTTCTTCCATTCTAGAGAAATGAGAATGACCAAGAAGACGGCGAAAACAAAACGTAGGATAGTATTTTTGGTCACTTCCTAATTAATAATTATTAAAAGTTCTACTTCCTTTCTAATAACTAGTTCTTACTTTCATGTGCATTGCACACAATCAATTATGTATAAATTATAAAAAAAGATTAAAATAATAATTGAAATTAATTATAAGTGACCAAAAAAAGTAAACGTCTCGAACTCATCCTATCCAGACCCGACAAACTTGTAACTCGAATGACCTGAGAAATTAACTTGAATGATCCAAGAATATTATAAACTAAAATTATGTTTTATTCAATAAAATCCACATTGTTATAATTTTAATCATTCTAAATTATCATTTATTCAATAAAATTTATATTATTGTTATGATTTTACCTATTATAACTAAATTTGCTAAACTTCATTATATGAATAAATACTAAATCAGTTATATGAATAATTTATGATAAATTTATAATTCGTAATTTGTTCTTTTACATAATGAATAAATAATAATAATTAATTAGTAATTTCTTGATAATTTTTTCTATTAAGTTTTACTACTGTATTAATAATCTCAGCAGTAAGGGTTGTAATTCTATTTTCATTTTTATGGATACTAATATTATTAATTAAATTATAATTTTAATTGATGTGATGAAAGAACATAAATTTAGATATTATATAACCAATATTTATTTGAACACATACCCCCTTCATAATTAATTATGTATTTAATTAAATATTCAAAATTAATATATAATATAAAGGGATACATGTCAACTCTTTAACCCCGTATATGCAGTTTGCTAAACTTCACCGGTAGTCGATTGTAAAACAATAAATCAAATAATAAAGATATTAAATAAATTTAAGAATTAAATATTAAAAAAATTCAAGGCTGACTGAATTGATCCGAGTCCTAGACCCGAAAAAACTCAAAACCCGAGTGACTTGAGGCTAAAACCTGAACCCGCCTGACCCTAGACCCGAATGACCTGAACCCAAATGAGCCGAAATCTGAATGATCCGAGAAAATTAACTGACTCATTTGACCTAGATCCAAATGACCCGAACCCAAAACCAGTCCAACCCGCCGATTGACTCCTCTAACCTTCTAAGTCAAAGGAAATAATTGCATGTTATTCTTCTTTTTATTTTAAAAATTTTAAATTCTTGTCACACACTCCAATTATACATTAAACTACCAATACATACTTCAAAAATAGAAAAAGGTCAATCACAATAATTAAATTCTAAATAAAATTTTAACTTAATTAGTTTAAAAAATATGAATAATTAATGATTAAGCAACTTAATTTAAATTTTAAACTTGATAATAATACTTTTATTAGTTTATATTATGATTGAAATAGGTCCAAACTACCAAAAAGTCTCCAATTTTTTAAAATTAAAATGGTAAAAATAAAATATTAATAAAAATATTGAATTTAATGAAATAAAAATAGGGTTTTTAGTAGAATAACTGTAAAATCTAAACAATTTCATTTAAGAAATATATTTTAAAAATTCTAATATATCTAAGTTTTTTAATTAATTAAATATTTAGTAAAATGGTAAACATAAAAAAAGGTATAATGATATTAGATTTAATTAAATTAAAATAGAGTTTTTAGTTGAGTAAAACTATAAAAGTATAATATATTTAAGTTTTTTAATTAAAATAGTAAAATGGTAAAAATAAAATAGTTAAAGGATATTAGATTTAATTAGATAAAAATAGAGTTTTTAGTTGACTAAAACTATAGAAGTTTAAACAATGGCATTTAAGAAATATATTCGAAAAATAAGGGTATAATGGGTGATTCAAAAGTTTTACAGGAAGTCGTACTTTTATACATAGTATAGATATAGATATAGATATAGATTATAAATTAGAATGGTACTAAATAAAAATAATTCTTGATAGAATCTTTTTTTTAAATTTTCCAATATATATATATATATAGGCGTTAATTGACTGCAACACCTTCACTATCAATATCTGTACTTATGTTTGAGTTCACTAAAGTTAACATTAATTAAACTTAAAATCCATACATTTTTTTTATACCGAGTCGCAAAATCCATATTCCATACATATATTATATAGAGTTTGGTTGGGCTTTTTTTTTTTGGCACATTGTTGAGTTGGGTTGAATAACTAATTTTTTCCTCCAATAAAGTAGGAGTAGTCTTTTTTTTTTTTTTGGAGGGATCCAATATAGTAATTAAACAGTGGTGTATGATCATATTGGTGGAGGCGTGGAGCCATGCATTCACCAATCATACTACTATAGAGTTGTGTGGTCAAACAATTGGGCCAATTTGTAATAATGCTTATTACATTTTTGCAGGAAGGTGGAGTTTCTGACAGTAGTATTTATTTGGAGTGAATTGAGGTGGAAGAGGTTTGGTGGAGATTGTAAATGGACGAATAGGTTAAAGTACAGACCAAGAGAGCGAAATAGAAGAACATTAAAAAAAATAAAAATAAATAAAGAAAAATCTATGCATGAAAGTAAGAACAAAAAAACGTCAAAGCAATTTGGATAATTAATTCAATTAGCGGGATAATAAGATAAATAGTCAATACTCAATATTGTTATTTGTTTTTCTTCATCAATTTTGAGCAATTGGAGAAACAACTCAATTTGTATATATATATTGATTCAAGTTATAGTACTATTAATTTTTTAAATAATGTATATAAGAGCTAAATCTTTAAAGAGTCTTCCTTTTGTAATTTATCCGTCATTGTTACATCATGTAAGCGTATGGTTTTGAATTTCTATACTCTTGGTGGCACGACCAAGAACAAATTATTAACTTTCTAGACTTCGTCAGTCAGTACTCTTTTAAATCTCAGACTTGTAACTTCGACACATTTCTTTTGGTGCAAATTGACTTTGACATTCGAGACCTTGTTTTTACTCAATTAGCGTGAAAAGTTGATCAAGGAGTGAAGTCTATGTAGGGGCGAAACAAAAGAAGTAAATAAACAAGAGTTATCATTTCATACATCGTCGGTGCAGTTTTTGGATTTCACAAGCGGATTCAAAGGTTGACAAGTATCTAATTTTAGAATTAATTAGATTTTTAATAAGGAAAATTATTCAATACAGCGTCAGTGGAGTTTAGCAGACTACACATACAGAACCTGAAGGGTGACATGTGTCCTCTAGGGACTAGATTAAAATATTTAAAACTTAATTAATTAAAAAAATGGATATGTGTCAACTCCACAACTTGTTTGTGGAGTCCAAAATTTACACCGCCAGTATATCAAATAATAACCCTTTTAATACTTCAATCTAGTCTCTAAAGGGACATATATCATCATTCTAGACCCGCACATACAGTCTTCTAAACTCCAGTGACGGTGTATTGAATAATTTTTCAATAAACAATTAAAAAGAAATGTGAATGACTTAAGAAATTGTCAACATAAACCTGTTGATAACTTTTTCAGTTTCCAAATCTGTTGCCTACCAATGTTGAATTTTGGTTCATTTGGCAAATTCCCACATTACAAAATTCCGCTGCTTTACTCTGTCTCCCCTTATAAAAACCTGTCTGCTTATTCTCCCATATTGCCACAGCCAAATTAACCATTAACATTCAAATTTTTTTTAGTACTCTTTGCTTTTACTCTTTTAAAATTGAGTGACAAAAAATGGGTCGATTTACACTTGTTCTAGTGCTGACTTGTGCTTCCCTGCTGGGAGTAAGCTTGGCCAACAAGGACTGGGGCTTTGGCTTTAACAATACCAATTGGCCAGGCTCCCATCAACGCCACAATCAAACCCATGCCCCCAAAAAGATCATTGTCGGTGGCTCTCAGAATTGGCATTTTGGCTTCAACTACACCGATTGGTCACTCAAAAATGCTCCATTCTACTCCAATGATACTCTAGGTAAAGTTCAAAATCTCAAAATTCTGATTAAATTTTAATTTTCCTTCAAAATGGCTACTAAACTTCTTTTTTTTAATGTAATTGGCAACTTTGGGCAGTGTTCAAATATGATCCACCAAGCAACAACACATTTCCTCACAGTGTCTACTTATTGCCAAATCTTCGTAGCTTCCTCAACTGTGACTTAAAAAGAGCTAAGATGATTGCGAACCCAACTCAAGGAGATGGAAAAGGGTTCGAGTTCGTGTTGAAGAAGCATAAGCCTCATTACTTTGCTTGCGGTGAACGTAATGGCTTCCATTGCAAAGTTGGCCTTATGAAATTCGCTGTGGTACCGCTCCGTTGGCGTTACTGATATGGAGACATTAATTCCAGGGAAGATGCAGTGCCTGCTGTGCCTGTGTTTCAAATCATTTTTGTTTGACAAGAATGTTATTGAAGCCTTTTTATTTCCTGTTTTAGCAGTGACTAATTTCAGAGTAAGCTGAAAAAATAGTGTTCGGAGAAATTAGAGATTCGACAGGTTTCTTGATGTTGTGCTTAGGCACAAATGAAACCATATGTTTCTTCAATGTAATGTTCCTAATTTTCTTTAATTTATGAGGTTTTGCAGCAATGGCCTCTGTTTTTTATCTATAACTTCTTTCCTCTAAGTTTCAAATGTGTGTCTTGCTAACAATTTTCAAGCCCTAAGGCCCTTAACCTTAGAAGCCATAAATTTTAAGTTTAATTTTTTTTTTCTCCAAAACAGACAAGGAAGGACTCCACCTTAATCTCGTACTTGATTATGTCCCTAAAACTATTAATCCTACAGGATCAACATGTTGATGCTTTTTGTTGTACTAATATTCGGTAATCACATTGAGTCCCGATTAATCTAAAATCGAGTCGTATCAGATCCCAAATGAGAGAATCTCACCTGACACCTATTTTCTTCATTCACAAAACTCTTAACTCTGCTTACAAAGCATGAGCTTTTTCCACTCAACCCAACATATGTTTTTAGTTGATACACGTTAATGTCTTTTAATACATGTTAAACTTTATACCCATCAAGTATAATCTCCATTTAATTAGAAAAAATATACTAATAGATGATATTATGATTTATGGATTGATAGCATTAAGATATTTTTCATTTTGAATTGGGTTCAGGGTAATTCGGTAGTTTAAAGTTTCTTTTTTTCAGAAATAATTATATTTTGATCCTATAATTTGACGAAATGTGTCATATTATCTCTTAAATTTTATTTTCGATCAAATAAACCTCGAATTTCACTGTTTCGGTCAAATGATCACTTTTCTAACTGGAGGAGTTAGAAACACTAATGTAGCATGTGATAAGAAAATTCCACATTACAGTAAAACCCACTTAACTAGATGGGGACTATGTCATGGCATACCACATGAAAATTCCCTGTGACATTGCCACACACTAAACTGAATTTGGTCACTAAGGTGGCTTCTTTTATATTTTGCAAAGCCAGAAAGAGAACGAAGAAAAATGATTGCCAAGATTTTTATATATAATTTATACGTACAAACACCATGACCATGATCGCTATTTTGTAAAGATATGAAATTTTAGTTTAGTTTAGTGACACTTAGAAATTAGAATAGATTCTGAAACATATGGGTACTTTTATATATTGCAATACTCACTGTGCATCAATGTCTATGCCACCCCAATGTACAAAAAAATGTCTATGCCACCTCATACCTCCAATAATCTAAAAAAATTAATAAAACTTAAAATCCCTAAATAACTGGGATTTCTTTCAGTAATATAATAAAAGTATTGCTACATGACCCTCCAACTTGTCCCTCCAATTTATCCCTCCTGACGTGTAATCAGAAATTTTACCATAATTTCGAGTAATTATTAGGTGGATCGGGTCCACCACCTCATCCGTGGTCCCGATTAATAAGATTTTGACAAATCAGATTTTTTCCTACAATTTCTAAAACCCTAGCTAATTAATATCCTAAATTTAGGGACTTACTCTGTAAATCTCATCTGGTGAAACTAGGGGCTAAACCTGTTGCTAAATTCGTGCCTAAATTTTAGGAAGAAATCTTACTTGTCAAAATCTTATTGGTCGGGACCACGGATGACGTGGTGGAGCCGGTCCACCTAATAATTTCTCCATAATTTCTAAAACATAATAGCCTAAAATCAAAGGATTTACCCTCAAACTCTCTATATTTATAACTAGGGGCTAAATCTGGATTTAATTTCTTACCTTAATTATTAGGGGGTTAAACCTGGATTAAATTTATTTCCTTAATTATTAGGAGGGTCAAGTTGGAGGGACAATTTGGAGGATCAAAAAGAATTACCCTTTATATATCGAGCATTTTTTGCTAATTAAACCGTCATTATTTCATCACATATAAAACGCATGCCTTTATATATATATACCTACCGTAATTTTGAAGCACCTTTGAGGACCTTTTCTTCCCTTTATGGGACATTGCTTAATATTTATATTTATGGAAGGTGACTTTGACTCCGTCGCTTTTGCACCAGAGATTATTAGGTGGATCGGGTCTATCACGTTATCTGTGGTCTTGATCAATAATATTTTGACAAATCAGAGTTTTTCCTATAATTTCTAAAATATTCTGAATTTAGGGACTTACCTGTAAATCTCATCTAGTGAAACTAGGGGTTAAACCTGGTGCTAAATTTGTGCCAAAATTTTAGGAAGAAATCTGACTTGTCAAAATCTTATTGGTCGAAACCACGGATGACGTGATGAACCCGATACACCTAATAATTTTTCTTTTTTTCACGCACCAATCCACGTTTTTTATTTTTCCTCCTTTTGTGTAACATATTTAAGATTTGTTTATTGCTAATGCTATCTTATACTTTTACCCAAAAAATAAAATATATTATACAATACAAGTTGCATAATTAATCTCAAAATTTTCAACTTCAAAGTGCCAAATGACCCCAAAGCCGAATTTGCCAAATTACAATTGACTATTTCAGTGTGGTAGACTTATAAAAGAGATCACTAATTGAACCAGCGTGGACGACTTTGAGAAAACGTGAAGTACTTAAAAATTAAAAAGATTCATTTAATTTGATTTGCCTCATTTTTTTTTCCAATTTGTCGCCTACCCAAAAACACACAAGCTGAAAAAAAGTCAATTTGGCAGATTAGCACCATTTCTCTACTTCCTTTTCTCCCCCTATATAAACCTCTTCCTATAATCCTTCCATTGCCAACAACAATCAAAGCATTGAAGTTTTTAGAATCATCTCATTATTGAGTAATTCCATTCTTGCAATTACTTGTGGATTAGGCAGGCTAGCTGTGAGGAGATATGGGTTTAAGGTATGCAAATGGATTCATCTTAATTGTGACAGTTGCTTCCATTTTGGGAGTGAGCATGGCCAATAAAGATTGGGGTTCCAAGTCTAATAACACTGGCTGGGGATGGGGATGGGGTTGGGGCTGGGGCTATAATCATCCCATCAATGAAACAAAAGAAGGCCCCAACAAGATTATTGTCGGTGGATCAGAAAATTGGCACTTTGGTTTCAACTACTCGGATTGGGCATTCCAAAATGCACCCTTTTACTTCAATGACACTCTAGGTGAGTTCATTAATTACTACTACTACCTTCTTTCTTCATTTTTAGTACTACATAAAGAAGTTACTTATGTTGATATAATTATCATTAAAGTCTAGAATAAATTGAATTGATGTTTTGAACATGGGGTTTGATTAATTGCAGTGTTCAAGTATGATCCACCAAGCAACACCACGTTTCCTCACAGCGTTTACTTATTCCCTGACTTATGGAGCTACTTGAATTGTGACATAAAGAGGGCGAAGATGGTTGCAAATCCAACGCAAGGAGGTGGGGATGGTTTCGAGTTTGTGCTCAAGAGGTGGAAACCACATTACTTTGCTTGTGGTGAACGTAATGGCTTCCATTGCAAGAACGGCGGCATGAAGTTCATGGTGGTGCCTGTATTTCGTTGGCACTACTGATTAATCCACACCATATAGCTATTCTATTTTACTTCAAACTTTTCTAATTATATTTCAGTTTCGTATAACAAGTGTAATAATGATGAACACAATTAGTTTAATTGTTGTTTACAGTACTCTGTTTGAAATAGCTTGTTCCTTTTGTATTCCTCTTCTTCTTTTGATTTAAAAAGTGGGATTATTAGATAAAGATGTAATGCATGCACGTCTTCATGTATGAAAATCTTGATCTTGAATAAGATTTTTTTTTTTTTATCTTTTGTTTTTCCATATGTATATAGTACTCCCTCCATCACATATTATCTGTCCATTGTAACCATATCACCAATATTAAGAAAGTTGGTTGGAACACAAAATTCTATGCAATTTTTATCATATACTTTACAATACTACCCCCAACTTTACTTAATATGTGTTTCTCTTTCCACATTTAATAAGGATAAAATTTAGTCAAAATTGCCTTGAGTATCTAAATATGACAGATAATTTGGGACAAGAAAAAGTCCCAAAAAATAACAGATAATATGGGATGGAGTGAGTAATTAATAGTGATGTTTCAAGTAACGTAAAGACCCACTTCCAAATTAAAGCTTCTTTTCACTAGCATAAAAGAGACTATCAACAGAAACCAGGCAGGAATTAATCCAGGCTTTGATTAAACAACTAATTGATTTGAATGTCCAACAACCTCTTTGTTTTTAAGCAGTAAGTACTTGGGATTAGATCGTACGTAGTTACAAGTGGCTTTAAATATTTCATCACCAAGAATTTTATGAAAGCTGAAGTTCAATGCATGCTTTAATAAAAAAGAGAGAGTTACATTGGCCATATGTGCATTAATGGGAAGGATGACATGTTATGGGGTATAGATTGCTATTGATTCAAGCCAGAGAGATGGATCCTCAGGGTCAGGGAAGGGAAGATTAAACGTGAGACACCACCTTCAATGCTGGACCAAGGATTTGTCTGCGAAAAGACTTGGCTTTCATTATACTGAAAACTACGGTAGGCAGCAGCAATAATTTACAATTTACAACTAAGATGTCCATGTGCTTGAAGGCCATAACGTATGACTCCCAAAAAAGCATATATATATAATTCTTCATATGGAGCATGGCTTGATGGTTAAAATTAGGAAGAGTGCACCTAATTAGATGAGCTTATAATTAATTTCCTATTGCATTCGTGTGTTTGCAAAGTTAATTTGTCAAAATCATGTCTGAAATAAGATAAAATGTGCTACAATTCTGAGCATCTAAGTGAAACATTGCCGTTTTAAAACAAAAGATCGATCGGATTATGATCTACTGCTAAGCCGTCATTGTTACATCACATAAACGTAGCTAATGTTGTTGACTTGTGTCGTATATATATGTGGTGTGTGTATGTGGTGCAAGAATGTGTCCCTTTGACTTTCACTTCACAATCCTTTTTTGGGTCAATTGGCAAATTGGTTTGGTGGCGGAGAAAATCCAAGAAAGAATACGACTCAACAGAGATTATAATATTGCAAAAAAATTAAGTTTTTTCTTATTAAAATCAAAAAGATTTTACTAATTATTAAGTATCCAACAACCCAATTACCCAGCCAACGCCGCGTTTCCTTTTACTGCGGACTTCAAGAGTATCATTCACACTCTAATTATAATTCCTTTCTTCATTTATTAAGGAAATTTGCCCCTGAACTAAAATCATAATAATAAGTGGATCGGCTCGCGCTGGCGTGTTGGGTGTTCAGTAATCTACTTCTTTGAACAATTTTCTATTCGAATTAAATTGTTTGATACGTAGAAAATTTCGAAAGTAATATGATTTTAAATGTGTTGCATCTTTAAAAGGCTATACTATCAACATTGATCATATGCCCTAAAGTTAGCAATAAATAGTACTCCCTCCGTCCCATATTATCTGTCCCTTATGGGTCAAAGTTTCCTAATTTTGACCTTTAATTATAAAAAAATTATATAAAAATAAATTTTAAAAAATTATGTTTGGATTAAGTTAAGTCTTAAACTTTTCAAAACATATTTTTTGAAAATTTGATTGTATATATATTTTTTGTAATCAAAGGTCAAATGTATGATTGGTTTGACCCAAAAGGGACAGATAACATGGGATGGAGGGAGTAATATTAGTTTGTACATAGACAGATGCAATAGCTTCAATTTTGTTTCCTCCTCTAAAGTGTGTAGCACTTAAGCAAAAACTAAGTTTACTCTCTTCTTCATATGGACATGAAAGGCCTGAAGAGATGTTACAATTCTAGATAATTAAGGGGGATATGATTTATTATAACATTTATGTGAAAGGAAAGGATAATTACAAAAAAGGACTCAAGGGCAAGAACTGGCTAGAAACTAACTTAGGGTCTTCTTAGTAATTTGGCAAGTGAGAAAAGACAGAAAAGGACAAAAAAAGTTCAAATGGAGTCTCCTCATCGATCCTCAAAAGGGGCCTTTGGTAAATTCTCTGGATCTTTCAAATACTATTTAGTATATATATTTGCCGAGTATTGCTACATGACCCTCCAATTTGTCCCTCCAATTTGTCCCTCCTGACGTGTCATGAGAAATCTTATCATAATTTCTAAAACCCTATTAAATAATAGCCTAAAATCAAGATATTTACCCTCAAACTCTCCATATTTATAACTAGGGGCTAAACCTGGATTTAATTTCTTACCTTAATTATTAGGGGGGCTAAATCTGGATTTAATTTATTTCCTTAATTATTAGGAGGGTCAAGTTGGAGGGACAAATTGGAGGGTAAAAAAGAATTATCCTAATTTGCCTTCCAAATTTCCCAAATTTAGAACAATTTGTCACCTCGTCAATAGGTAAATTGTCCTAAATTTAGAAGGTTCATGGGACAATCTATCTTAAATTTTGAAATTTAAAAAGACAAGTTGTTAAGATTTGAAGTTTATGGGCAAAATGTCTTTGACACAATAGTTTAGGGCAAAAATGTTAATAAACCAAATAAGTTTTTTTTTTTTTTGTGTAACAAAGAAAGATAAAGACTAGCTCAAATTAAAACCCTGGGGAAAGCAATACCCCGACTATCTGCCTGATACGCATCCATAACTGATGTAAGAGGAGCATGGTAAACTTCAAAGTCAGCATCCAGGTTGCAACCCATCTTTGAGAGTTTATCAGTAAAATTCCCCTCACGTAGAGTATGTTGGCAACGACAATGCCACTCCCAACTCAACATCTCCTTGATGTTCATCAGCAATACTCCCAATGGATGAAAGTCAATCTTATCCGAAAGGAGTAGATCAAGTACAACCTTCACATCGACTTCACAAATAATAGCACGAAAGCCCTCCCGCCAAGCTAATTGCAAGCCAAGACGAAGAGCATGCAGTTCAGCCGCAACATTTGAACAAACTCCAAGGTGAGCAGCAAAACCAACAATCCAATTACCCATCAAATCTCTAATCACCCCCCAGCTCCAACAATACCCGGATTTCCCCAAGCTGCTTCATCTGTATTAAGTTTAACCATTTCCTCCAAGGGAGGCTGCCAAGAAATGGAAATACCCGTCCGAATAAGAGTGGGTGTCTTCGACATAAGACTTCCTTAGTAGTGCCTACAATATTAGTAACAATAGATTCCAAAGAAACAACCTCATCTGGATGAAAGACCAACCTGCACCTAGAAGTCCATTTGTCAAAGTGAAGTGACAAACAGTGTCACATGATAATAAGCCAAATAAGATTTGCTTAGTTCTGTGTAAAACTCATGTGATAAAATTAAGATTATTGGTATTATGGTAAATAAGTAAATATATATCTGGCCAAAAAGGGGTGAAATTGTTTGTTATAACTTATAAGCAGTTAAGCACAATACAAAGTATGTAATGATTTCGAACAGGGAATTAATGGAAAGAAAAGCAATTAGAAGAATAAGGATATCAATTGTCAAGTTGACCGTGGACGGTGACGACTTGAGTAAACGTTATTTCATGAAATGAAGTTGGCAACATATTTTCCAATTTCCATTTCCTGCCTACCAACGTAGAACACGAAGAGTCAGATTAATTTGGCAAATTTGCACCCATTTATGGACACTTCACTTCGTCGAAATCCTAATCCTTTTCCTCTATATAAACACCCCCACTCCCCTAAATGCCAGAAACATCCAAAATTCTTTTCAATCCTTTTTCTTATTACTTTAGTCTTAATTCATTCTCTTAAAAACTTGATTTATAAACATGGAATTTCCAGGTTCAAGAAGACTCGTGCTAGTGTTGACCTTAGCTTCCCTGTTGGGAATGAGCATGGCTAACAAGGAGTGGGGCTCAGGCTTTAACCAGTCTGCCTGGGGCTGGGGCCGGGGCCCTTATCATCCCCAAAATCAAACACAAGGCCCCAACAAAATCAATGTTGGTGGGTCGGAAAATTGGCACTTCGGCTTCAACTACTCTGAATGGGCATTCAAAAATGGCCCATTCTACTTCAATGACAGTCTAGGTGAGTGAGACTTCTTAAACATTACTACTCTGTTTTTTTATTTGGTGTCTATATATGTTTTCAGAAAAAGAGGGACATAATTATCACATGAAAACTTGGTTTTTGCAGTGTTCAAATATGACCCACCAAGCAACACTACGTTTCCTCACAGCGTTTACTTGCTACCAAATCTATGGAGTTACTTGAATTGTGACTTGAGGAGAGCAAAGATGATTGCAAATGCCACTCAAGGAGGTGGCGAGGGGTTCCATTTTGTGCTCAATAGGTGGAGGCCCTATTACTTTGCTTGCGGTGAACGTAATGGTTTGCATTGCAGGGATGGCCGTATGAAGTTTATGGTTGTGCCATATTTCCGCTGGAATCATTGATTCTTTGGAGATGGAGATGATGAAGATGCAATGCTCCCATATTTTCTTGTACAAGTTCTTTCTTTTGCAAGATTGTTGTAGGGATTGATATTTTTCAATTTGAGATTATAGTAATTAGTGTTCCAAGGAAATGGTTTGCTTTCAATTTGGTATTGTTGAATTTAATGTGATGTGGTGTCCGTTTTAACTTAAAAAATAATAAAAAATAAAAAATTCTTTACAATTCAATCATAGTCTACAAAGTTGATCATACATATATTTGTTTAATTCGTTTAATCAGTGAGAAATAATCTTTCTTCTTTTGATTTAAAAAGTGGGATTATTAGATAAAGATGTAAATGCACGTCTTCATGTATGACAATCTTGATCTTGAATAAGATTTTTTATCTTTTGTTTTTCCAAAAGATATAGTACTACTTCCTCCGTCCCTTTATATTTGTCGACAATATCAGAATTACACAGAACAAGGAAATTAGTTAGTATTGGTTAAATTGATGAATTTAATGAAACTTTAGCTTTACTTTCCTAGAGCTTGTTTGGCATCGTTTTTGTTTCCTGTTTTCTGTTGCCAATTTTCTGTCTTTGGAAACAAAACAGTGAAAACATGTTTGGCAGGCTGTTTCTGTTTTCAAAAATTTTGGAAACAGAAGCAGTGTTTTGGAAAAAAGTGGAAGCAAGAATTTTGTGTTCTCATGTTTTTCCAAAACACTTCCAAAACACAGAAGCACAATGATGAACAGTAACTCACATGCTTTTTAACCATTTTTTCTTTTACTTTTTTATTTAAAAACATACAACTAAATTGTATATCCAAACATGTTTTTGTTTTCAAAAATTGACAGCACAACAAAAACAAAACGAAAACAAAACAAAAACAAAAAACAGAAAAACGAAAACGATGCCAAATTACCTATAACATTTCTCTTAACTTATTTTCTATTGCATCCAATTTTTTCACACTTTACAACATTTAAAACTATAGAAACTGGAATTTCCTGGCCGCGCTTCGCGTGCGGCTGTTTTGATTTTATAAGTTCTTTCAAAAAAATTTTGTTAAGAAATGAAATTTATAATTAATTTTATAAATATTTGATAATTTATTTTATAGAATTGTTTTAGTAAAAAGAATCTTCAATTTCTCACTTCTAATTAATTCGGTTAATAATATTATTATCCTTACATTCATTGAACAGCGGAGGAAGGAGGATGAATATCTTTTAATTTTTCCAAACTATAATTAATTTTTTATTATTATACACAAAAAATTAATGTTACATACTAATAATACACAAAAAAATAAATATTGAATCAACACAAACATAATAAACAAAGTATTAGAAAACAAAACAAAGTAAGTAAGTAGAGAATTGAAGTATGGAGAGAGACAATAGAATATGGAGAATAAGAAAATATGAAGAAGGGGAGAAATTGTTCTTATTCATCTTATTCCATAACAAAGTAAGTGGCATATTTATAGGCACATAGATACATCACCATAATTATAAGGGGATAAACTTAGTATATAAGTATATGTGTATGAATGAACCAAGTTATCAATCTTATCCTTGCTTTAATTAGATTTATAGACATCTACAACATACATGTATATTCATAACAAATTTATAATTATTTGATAATTTATTTTATATAGGAAAGGGGATGAATGTCTTTTTATTTTTCCAAATTAAATGAATACAAATATAATAAACAAAATATTAGAAAATTAACTATTGACACTTGTCAAAGAAACCAAATGCCATGTGACGCTCAATGAGAACCTTACTCATAAAATTAATAGTAGGTTTAATTGGAGTCTTAAATGAGAGTAATATAGGCAACATATCCAAAAGTAATAGATATAGATAAAAAGGGACAAAGAAAACTGACATATAAGAAGGGACGGAGGGGTAATTAATAGTGCTGTTTGCCTGTTCAAGTCTTTGTTCGAATTAGACCCAATTCCAAATTAATGCTTCTTTCACTAGCATAAAGAGACTCCAGAAACCAGGCAGGAATTAATCCATGCTTTAAGGCAGTAAGTACTAATTAGGATTAGATCGTAGTTACAGGTGGCTTTGAAAATTTCACCAAGAATTTTATGAAAGCTGAAGTTCAATGCATGCTTTAATAAAAACGAGAGAGTTACATTGGCCATATAACATGCAATTATGATGCAATGGGAAGGATGACAATATGGTTATGGGGTAAAGATTGCTATGAATTCAAGCCAGAGAGATGGATCAGTACTGAGGAAGGGAAGATTATAAAACGTGTGAGTCATCAAACAAATTCTTAGCCTTCAATGCTAGACCAAGGATTTGTCTGGGAAAAGACTTAGCTTTCATTTTATACTTATAAAAGCTACTATAGCAGCAATACTTTACAACTATGATGTCCATGTATGCTTGATGAAGGCCATAACGTGACTCCCAAAAAAATAGCATAATTCTTCGTATGGAGCATGGCTTGATGGTTAAAATTAGGAAGAGGTGCGCCTAAAATGAGCTTAATTTCCTACTGCATTCCTGTGTTTGCGAAGTAATTAATTGTCAAAATCATGGCTGAAATAAGACAAAATTTGTGTTACTTCTGAGATATTGCCGTTTTAGAACAGAAGATTGATTGGATTAGGATCTAGTACTGCTAAACCGTCATTGTTACATCACATAAGCGTGGCTAATGTTGTTGACTTGCGTCGTAGTAAGAATGTGTCGCTTTGACTTTAACTATCCTTTTTTGGGCCAAAATGGTTTGGTGGCGGAGAAAATCCAAGAAAGAATACGACTCAACAGAGATTATATTGCAAAAAAGTTAAGTTCTTCCCTATTAAATTAATCAAAAAGATTTTACTCAGGGTCCAACAACCCAATTACCCAGCCAAACACCTTAATGCAGACTTCAGGAGTTTCATTCACACTCTAATTATAGAATAAGATTTGATTTATTAGCCTTTTTGTCCTGAAATTTGGTGCTAAGTATATTGTCCCTAAATTAAAATTGAGACGATTTATCCATGATGAACTTTTCAGATTCAGGACAATTTGCATCTCCATCAAGGAATAAAATACCTTGATTTAAAAAGTTTCGAGCATAGTTAATGTCATGAATTTGGAAATTCATAAACAAGTTGTTGAGATTTGAAATTTATGGTGCAAAATGTCCTTAATACAATAGTTCAGAGTGCAAAAATGTTAATAAGCCAATAAGATTTTTATTAGCTCTGCATAAAACTCATGTGATGAACATTATTGGTATTATGGTAAATAAATATCTGACCGAAAAGTGGGGAAAAAAAGATTATTGGTTATAAGCACAATACAGAGTATGCAATGATTTCGAACAGAGAATTAATGGAAAGAAAGCAATCAAATAAAGAACAATTGTCCAGTGGACCGTGGACGGTGACGACTTGAGTAAACGTGGTTTCATAAAATGAAGTTGGCAACATATTTTCCAATTTCCATTTCCTGCCTACCAACGTAGAACACAAGAGTCAGATTAATTTGGCAAATTTGCACCCATTATATTGGACACTTAACTTCGTCGAAATCCTAATCCTTTTCCTCTATATAAACACGCCCACTCCCTTAAATGCCAGAAACATCCAATCTTTTCAATCTCTTTTCTTATAACTTGAGTCTCTTGATTTTATACTCTTAAAAACTTGGTTTATGAACATGGAATTCACAGGTTCAAGAAGACTCGTGATAGTGTTGACCTTAGCTTCCCTGTTGGGAATGAGCATGGGTAACAAGGAGTGGGGCTCAGGCTTTAACCAGTCTGCCTGGGGTTGGGGCCGGGGCCCTTATCATCCCCAAAATCAAACACAAGGCCCCAACAAGATCAATGTTGGTGGGTCAGAAAATTGGCACTTCGGCTTCAACTACTCTGAATGGGCATTCAAAAATGGCCCATTCTACTTCAATGACACTCTAGGTGAGTGAGACTTCTTAAACATGTTATCTGTTTTTTAGTGTCTATATATAATATGTGTGTTTGTAGTAAAAGAAAAACATAATTATTACATGAACTTGGTTTTTGCAGTGTTTAAATATGACCCACCAAGCAACACTACGTTTCCTCACAGCGTTTACTTGCTACCAAATCTATGGAGTTACTTGAATTGTGACTTGAGGAGAGCAAAGATGATTGCAAATGCCACTCAAGGAGGCGGCGAGGGGTTCCATTTTGTGCTCAATAGGTGGAGGCCTTATTACTTTGCTTGCGGTGAACGTAATGGTTTGCATTGTAGGGATGGCCGTATGAAATTTATGGTTGTGCCATATTTCCGCTGGAATCATTGATTCTTTGGAGATGGAGATGAAGATGCAATAATCCCATATTTTGCTTATACAAGTTTTTTTGTTTTTTTTTAACAAGATTGTTTTAGGGATTGATGTTTTTCAATTTGAGATTATAGTAATTAGTTTTTGAATAAATGAAAGCTGAATTTGCTTGGGACAGATTGTTTCAAGGAAATGGTTTGCTTTCTATTTTCGTATTGTTTAATTTAATTTAATTTAATGTGTGGTGTCCGTTTTAAGTTTAAAAAAAAAATAGTCTTTACAATTCAATCATAGTCTACCAAGTTGATCATATATATATTTGTTTAATTTGTTTAGTGAGAAATAATATTTCAGACTCGTTTGTGTACTGCTCTTTTGTCCCTATGTTAATACCCAATGAAAAGATTTGCACTATATGAAACCTATCAAGAACACAAGTTGAATATTTCAAAATTGCAATTGTTAGGAAGCTTTCAACCTTTAACCTTTTCAATTAAAAAAATTAGTCTCAGATATATGAGAATACTCTTGTCAATAGGAGTTGACACAAGTGGTTAAGGTTTGGACTCTTCGTGCACTTCATCTAGGTTCGAATTCCGATGATCATAGTAGATTCTGAAAAACTCGTAGATAAATTCGTGCCCTAACTTTGGAGATTTGATAGACACTCCTGCTCCTAACTTTTTTCTGAAAAGTAGGGAAAGAATACTCGAAGTTAAAATAAAATAAACAAAAAATAACTTGAAAATTGGTAAATCTAGTTAACCTCTTTCTGGGCTTGATATAATCCCAATTTAAAAGGGATCTGTGACTGGCATGTTATATGGGCATCAAAAGGAAAAAAGGCCTAAGGAATCTGAGCTTAGGCCCAATAGACCTAAAGAAGTAAGCCTTAGAGGCTGGGCCTGGATCATTCCACCCGGCAATATTGAATCGGAATTTGGAACACGAGAGAGAGGGAGGGAGAAGGAAGATGAGTGTTTTCGGAGGAGATAGTTGGGGAAGGGAAGCACAGTACAGGAAGAGAAGAATAGATGAAGTTCTGATAGAAGGGGTTGATGGATCTTCTTACAAGAAGCTTTCTTCCGGTAAATATGCTTGTCTTGTTTGCCCTCACAATCCCATCCTCGATACCCCTCTCATGCTCTCTGTAAGCACCACTAATCTGTTCATTCTCTTCCTTTCATGTCAATTTATTCTTTGTTCCGTAATTCTATTTATTATCTTGATTATTGAAAATGAAAACCCATGTCTGTAATCATTAATTGGAAAAGAAAGAAAATGAAAAGTTGGTATTTTGGTTATTGGGGTAGCTTAATTTGTGAATTCGTTGATTATAAGGTGTTTCATTGCATAGTTACATGAATTTGGAATGTATATTTTGTACAGAAAAAATGATTACTTCATTGAAAGCTTTCTGATTTAGGCAATTTAGATGGAAGGAAGAAAGATTCTCTATCTAATGATTATACAATGGACCTCCTTTCTTATTAATGTAGGCTAGCCTTTGATAAAGGTAATTCTCCATGTTTCTATTTTCCTTCCTACCTTGAAATTGAATTAGTCCCCTGCTTCAATAAATTATGAATATGGAGCTCATTATCTTAGTTTTATACCTGGGAATGGGTAGAAAATTGTTCCGAAGGCAGCTAATTTAATCTTTTGGTTGGTTCCTGTCTGTCTGCCCATTTTGTTCATTCTATGGATGCTCCTCAGAAAACTAGTTCTTGATTTTTGGAAAGTCATTTTGTAGACACACTGCAAAGGATCACGTCATCGTGCTGCAGAGTCAAGGCTGAAGGAAAAAGAACTAAGGAAACAAGATGAATTAAACAAGAGAATAGCTTTGTCAAACTGCCCTACTTCATCCTCAGTTAACTCTTGTACTACCAAGCAAAATGTTCATTTAGCTAGCAAACCATTGATTCAAACTGCACAGAAGGCTGTTTCTGAGATGCTTAATGATAAATCACCTAAGCACAATTCAAGAAATGAAGATCATGACATGGTGCTGAGGCAGAATGATGTAAAAAATGAAATGCCTCAATTTTGTCAGAATTACTCTTTCCCTACAATTGAAACATCCCACAAGTCAATAGAAACGCAGCTGGATTTTCGGGAACGTCGGGAGAGAGAGCTTAAGTTTACATCTGCAGGTTGGAAACGTGACTGCAATGGCAAATGGTACAAGGATGAAAATGTGAGCTTTCCTCTTATTATGGTGTAAATAAGCTGCTAATTACTTCAATGTTTGTGTGGTGTTACTTGTCGGCTATGTTTTAAATTTAGAATTTTTATGCTGATAAAATGATTATTAATTCAAGAAGGAATTGGAAAGAATAATATGTTATGAGTTTAGAATGGTCCCCATTTATCCTATAACAATTTGCTTGCAGGTCGAATTTGACTCAGATGAAGAAGATCCGAACACCTCATTTGGTTGAAGTTTTACTAGCAACCTATAGGAAAATTGGTGCTTATGAATAAGCAACCCCAATCCCATTGATGTTGGCAGCATGTCAATAGTTGTGGCCTTGGGATGCAAAAATTGAGCAGTTGCCGGCTTGTTATACTACACACTCTAGCCCTTCTCAAAGCATTGTTCCTACAGTAATGCCTCAGTCATTATCTGATGGATATGCCTCCAAGTTAGAAGATGTGGTACATCGTATCGCAGTGATTACATATCAGGAGGTATTAGACTCGGATGAAAGGCAAACAGCGCATTTGTGTTCTTGATGGAGTCTGACAAATGCTCTTGGGTTTCAGTGTGTGCAAGACTGAACACTGTCCAGATGAGGAGAGATTGAACTTTCTAGTACTTATGTAAGCAAACTCTAGTGGATTTAATACAGCTTTAGCTTTGACTGAAATCAGTGTAGAACTAGTATGAGAAATTTCCCACCATATGATATACCTTGTGCTTTTCAATTTGATCCAATGAAAATGGCAGTTTTCACTTTCTTAATTTTTTTTTTTATTATTAAAAGACAAATTGTGCATCCTTCTATCATGAACAGATGGGTGTGAAACAACAGGCTACATGGTTACAAGGCATGTCTTCTAGTTACATTGAATCCCGATTAAACCGGAATCAAGCCATGTCAAACCCCCGAATAGGAAAAACTCTCCTAATGCATATTTTCTCTTCATTCTATATATCAAAGTCGATTAGGGGATGGAAAAATACCATCACTCAGCCCATGATAACTTTCTGATAACCAACTAAAGGGTCACTATCTTCTAAAGTGTAGACATCACAAAGGTTAGTCATTACAATGAAAGAAGAACCGTACGAAAGCTCAGGACAAAATTAATGGATCCGGTCCGGATAGGTTCGGACCACAACTTAACAACGAAAGATAGGGTTGGGTTCCGACAATAACTCAATAACACCCCCCCGAATATGGATTGTCAATCTCTTAGGACCAACATTGGAAATCTTGACCCTTAATGAAGTACAGATTACACCACAAAACTCCATAAAGAAAGCAAACGTCTAAACCTTCAAATTATACGACTCAAAAAAAAAAAAAAAACCATGTGATATTTTCCCATAAATGGATCTTGTTTGTAAAGTCATAATCATGTATTTTGTCATTAAAAGCATACGTCTATATTCTTATGGCTGTATCTATCAGAATCTTTTTAGTCTTTGTTAAGTATTTTATTTTTCCCTCGGTGCCTGTGGTTAGTTTTCGTCCATCTGGTTCTGCAATTTGCCACTATATATCAGATTTGAGAGCATGAAATTAGTGGATTTATAGCTCTACAATTAACCCCTAAAGGACCACGTACGATCATTGAGCTGTCAAGTTCAGCTTTTTCAATAGCTGTTAAAATGGCCCATTAAAGTAGACATTCCGATGATCAATCGTTGTTTTTCCTTCTGGTTTTTTCTGTGTTATCAGTTCTTCTCAACCCTCTCCCCCCATGACTCTGTTTTAAACAAACATTTCATATGGCTTTTTCCCCATAGCTCTGAAATATTCTGTTTCATTTTGGAAAAGAAATCATGAATAATTATAAAACCAAAATGATCATCTTTGCCAAAAGAGAAAACATGGGTACTAAGCTACTAATTATTATAAGGGTAATTGATGAAATCTGAAAAGGAGACTGATAACTGCAATGAATGCAAGAAGGCTGTACCAAAGTGATCTATCTGTGAAAAAACACATAATTTCAGCAGTGTCAAAAAAAAAAAAAAAAAAAAAAACACCATGATGCATGATTTACGTGTGCATTATGCATCACAAAAGAATATGGGCATCATCTAAACATGACAATTAGGAAATGGCTATCACCTCATAACTATAGTTACATATGCAATTTAGTGGATATAGATGGACTTTGCCTTTAGTATTTGTTTATATATATATGGTTTTGTCTTAGTCAGTCATCCATGGTGGGTTTTTGGTGGTGCTAGTTGTTTTAAAAAGGGGTTGAAGGGGCTGCTAGATTTGGGTCTCCCCCCATTTTAGCAGTCATTATAATGACTGAGCCTTAATTATACCGCTATCAACTTAAATTTGTTTTGGCAATTTACTTGTGTAAGTAACCAAAGATGAGAAAAGATAATTCATCACTTTCAGAATTGATGGAATGGTATACAAATCAAGAAACTGCCAAATTAAATTCGTTGCTACGTACCATTTAATTAGCATTACCTTTTGTAGTAATGATCAAATTAATTCAAGTTCAAAGAACCTTGTTTTTTTCTCCTAAGAAAACCTAAATTAAAATTCAATTATAGGTAGCTAAATAAAATTCACCGCAACACTTGATGGGTTGAGTGTAAGTGAAGTACATATTGGAATCGAGTATTGTGAATGAAGAAAATAGACGTCAGAAGAGTTTCTCTTCATTTGTTGTTCAATATAGCTCAAATTTGAATTGGCAGCATGACCCAATGTGACTGCTAGATACCAAAGAGTTTGTACTATTTTTTCTTTTCAAAATACTCAAACAAGTAAACCGATTAGTATTTAATTCATAAAAACTAGCTAGATTATTTAAAGCTTGATGAGCTAAGATATTCTTGATAAGAAGAGCATTCAAATAATTATCAAAAAGACATAAAAATCCATTTTAATAAATGGAAGTTTGGTATATGATCAGGATCAATCCACGGGAATGGACAAAGATAGGGTTTCGAATATCCATTACTTCTTGCTATGATCTAATTTGCCACCTTGATCATCTATATATAATAATCATCAAGAAAAAGTAAAATTGCAAAGTTAGTTAATACTGAGAAATGAGAAATGAGAAATGTAAATTATAAAGGTGCAAGTAAATGGGACCAAAGAAACAGTAAATGCAAAAGAGAAAACATATAGTATCTATCTTTTTAATCAATGCATTGATTAAGTTGAAATACTATTATAGCTTCATAACTTCTCCTTTAATGGTCAAAAATGGTGTCCCCATATGTCAAAAACATCTTCATGAGAAAGAGAGTGTGATTGAGAGAGAAGGCAATCTGGTTTTAGTTCTTAACAATGGCCCGGCCCCCTTTTCTTTTAGCCATTTTAGTGGGGATCCCACTTAAAATTTTTTGATACACAATCATGACTCAAGTAGGGGAAGAGAAATTTCACATATTTTCTTTCTTTTTTCCAAAAGAAAAAAAAATCCGTTGAAAGAATAAGATTGAAGATCGAGGCTGATCTTTAAGGAACAATAAAGAAAAAAAAAACAAACAAACAAACGAAAGTGCGAGGAATGGGTCGGATTAATAATTAGTTATTCTTTCGTAGTTATAATAGGAAACCCTTTTTTCTTTTTTCTAATTTTTTGACTTCTTATTAATGAAACTGCTGAAAATGGTTTTCCATATCATAAATTAAAATCAACTAGCAAAACACATGCATATATATGATGTTTTGTATATTGCAATTCACAAGTTGGAACGATTATAATGAAATTAAAGGTAAGGCTTCAAAACTGAACTTCATATATATAATATATTGCTGGGAGCAGTTAAAATTCATCATATTTGGTTGGTGTTGGTTGGTAGATTAATGATTGAAGAAACTTCAATGATCCTAACATACATGGACATGCTACCAAAAGAGATTTTATCCATTTACATGGATTTATCTATTTGAGTTTTGTCACGAGAATGTGAGTTATTTTAATTTATCTAAGTTTAGATATTGTGCAATATATAATATATGCACTCCTTATTTCAATAATTGCATGTCTGAAATTGTAAAAAAATTGGATAAATTACCTATTTTGGATGGAAATTGGTTAAATCCCATTAACAATTAGACGAAAATTAGCCATTTTTTAGGTTATGTTTGGTTCGTGGTATCTTAGTTATCATGTGGGAATGACATTCTCACCTCTTTCCTGGGAATGCTATTTTAGTGGAAAAGTGTACATTTTTTTATTTTTGTGGGAATCGGATTACCATGTTTGGTTAATGTCAGAATCTATCATTCTCAAGGTGTGTAAAGTACAACCTTTGCCCCCAGCTTTCATTCCAAAAATTTGGTAAGGTTAAATAGTTAGTAAGATATTAAAATTTGAAGATATAAGAGGAAAGTCATTAAAATTTGAGGGTATAAGAGGAAAGTGAAGATAAAAATAATAAAACTTTCATGGGAAAGTTAACTTTCCCACCCTTTTAGGTGGGAATGACATTCTCACCTAAAATTAGATTCCTCTAACCAAACATGGGAAAGTTATTCCCCCTACCCAACTTACCACACTTTCCCACTACATTTCACGAACCAAACGCAACCTTACAGAAATTAGTATGACTTTGATAAATTTTGTCAAATTTCTGTTCAATTGTTAACAGAATTTAACCAATTCCCTTCCAAAATGGCTAATTTATCCTTTTTACAAGACTCATGCAATTGACAATTTTCGAAATTTAATGATTAATTTGTTACTTACAATAATAAATGTCTATTAAACCTTATAAAAATTTTGTTCAATGTTCTAACCAAATATATAGGTCTAGCTAGTTTCAATATGTACTCATTTGCATTTTTTTTTCAAAATGAATATTGTTTTGTTTTTTTAGATTATCCTAGTCAAGTAGAAAAAGAAAATTGTCTCACCATATATATGTCTAGATGTTGGCCGGTCCAAAAACTATAAGTAGCCTTTATTTATTTTTTTAATCCATGGACTCCATGTGACTTTATTTATGGTTCTTCCTTCCGTCAAGAATTTTATCTTTGGTACCTCAAAAAATAAAATAGTTTTATCTTCGGTATTTCTCCAAGGTCAATCAGATCAATTATTATCAATTAAATTTTTTATTATACGAATCTTTACACTCTATTATTTTTTAATCCGTAAAATCCGATTCCTTGAACTATTTTAATGATAACATCCATCTTACTCCATACACTCATGTGACTTTTTGGTCAAGGGAATAGTAATAAAACTATATGTAAGAAATGCGTATCTAGTTGTTCCTATTGGAAGACTCATCCACGATAATTAGGTAAGTGACGTGGGTCGGATCCGAATTAATTAGGGCTAAGCCCTGGATACCGAATATAATACCAAAAACAAACTATATGTAAGAAATTAATTGGTGAACTGGTATAAAAAAAATTAATTAGTGACCTGCAGGATAAGTAATACTATTATAATTAAGTAATAATAATCTTAATCTGACTAACTAACTGAAACAATCTTTTATAAAAAAAAACAAACAAATACTTTTAAAATATTAGTAATTGTTTTGCTTTCTTTGATTATTATCATCTCAATATTTGAGAGCTAGCTAGGTACGTGCATGCTAATTTACTTTGCTGGACCATGTGCCGTACAACTTGTGCTTAATCAAATTTACATACTATTTTTTTTCAATATGCATTAATTCTCTAATTTCTTCATTTTTTTATACTAGTAGATATTTGGAAAAAAAAAAAGAAGAAGAATAAGAAAAGAATGAACTAGTAGTTTCTAGAAGGGAGAAGGAAAAAAAACAAAAACAAAAACAAAAATATTCTTTTTTCTTGTTCGGGTTCTATTTCTATGTATTTATAGGGTGAAGGGAAAACAAATTAATGGAGCTAATTAACCCCACAAATCAAAATTTAAATTTGCTAGTAGAGTTTTTTTTTCGTTAACCTTTGATTAGATTGAGTAAAAGTGAACTTCCAAGTTCCATCAAATGAAAGGAATATTTACAAGAAAAGGTGTGAGAAAAAGAAGAAAATCTATATGCAAAAACCAGAAAACTACAATGCATATTTTCTTTCTAGGCAAACTAACATTATACAATTTTTGACATTGAGCTCATATATATAGACCTTAGAACCAGAAATATAGTGGTCCCAGTTCATTCATAAACTTATTAGGCTAATGCTATTCCTTTAAATCTAAGGGATTAAGGCTACAAAACCCAAAGTAGTAAATGAAGATGAAACCTTTTTACCTCACTTTTCCTCCATATAAATAAATATTGTAGTATGAGCCAAATGATTTGATTAATTATAAAGATATTTAAACTTCCCAACCAAGTTGTGTAATATTTAAGTTTGCCCCTTTAACGAAATAGGCAAAACTTGCAAAGAGATCAACTTCAATAATCTAGCATATGATTACACTTTTAACTAAATGATCATATTAAGATAAATTTTTAATAACAAACTACAAGAAGCAAAACCCAATCTCTAAAAAGTAATGAGCACTTAAATAATGACTCTCTTCATCATTCTTTAAGAGGCGAACTATCAAATTATAGTATTTGTTTCATTGGCTTTTATTTTATGATATTGTGTCGATGATACACGGTATTCCGATTAAGAAAATTATAATCTTGTCTTCTAATCTTCCTATAATTTTTAATTAAGTTGTACAAAAAGGTAGGAAGATTAGAAAACAAGATTGAATGACCTAACTTGGGACTGTTCCATTGATTCCAAACTCCAAAGTGAATTAGTATTATAAACAAGAAAACTTGTTTCTAAGGATTTCATATGTAGTCTACATTTTTGTGAGGGACTATGAACTTTGGGCATTTCCCATTCCCATAATCCCATTGGCCATAATTAACCCAATTAATCATCTTCCAATTTTCTCACACACTGCTCAAGGAATAGTTAAATGAAAAAAGCTCATGTGCATGCCACGTGGCTAGCAAGATTGTACAGCTTACTTTAATCACTTTTCTTTTCACTTGTTTCTTCCTTCTCTTCTTACAACAACAAACAACAGGCAAATCTCACTTTCTCTCTTTTGTTTTTATTTTATTTTTTCTTCCCATTTCTCTCTCTCTCTCTTCTGTGTTTCTTTACAGCAAGCTAGCTGAAACCTCAAAAAATCTTTCTCAAATGCAAACATCAGTTTGGTTTTGATTTCTTGTTTGTCCTCAGCAATGGGAGCCTGCACTTCAAAGCCTACGAAACCAAACCCATATGCCTCAAGGGAGGATCAGCAGAATGACTGTCCTGCCCCTCCCCTGCCACCCAAATCTCCTCCGCCTCCTCTCCCTCCCACCACCCCTTTCCTCCCCATGTACACCCCGAGCCCCGCCCACCCTAACAAGCCGAAGACTCCTTCAACTCCTCTCCGGTTTTTCCGGAGACCCTTCCCTCCTCCATCTCCCGCCAAGCACATCCGGGCAGTGCTGAGGCGGCGGAAGGATAGCAAGAAAGCGCAGAATGAGGCGAGAATTGCGGAGGACGAGGAGGACGAGGAGGAGGGAGTTGATTTGGATAAAAGATTTGGGTTTTCCAAGGAGTTGAGGAGTAGGTTGGAAGTAGGGGAGGAAGTTGGCAGAGGGCATTTTGGGTATACTTGCTCTGCTAAGTTCAAGAAAGGTGAGTTCAAAGGCCAGCAGGTTGCTGTTAAAGTCATCCCCAAGTCCAAGGTTGGTTCTTTTTCTTTCTTCTTTTTCTAAAGTTTATAAATTTTACAATGTAGTATATTAATTAGCTCCATGTATTGGTAAATACTGATATTTATATGCTTGCAAAATGATTTTTCTTCTCACAAGATTGAACAAAGGCCATGGCTTTACTTTTTATAGTTATATGATAAGTTTGAATTTCAATTCTGGCTAAAATTGGCTTTCTATTCTGTTTATGGTGGTTTCTTAATTTCATTTAGAAAAAAGGGTTATTTTTGTTTCCATTTTCTGTGAAAGTGTTAAGTTCAAGCTAAGTGGGCTGAAGAGTGGAGACCTGAGTTTGAGTGTGGCATGAAAAGTCATGGAGGTAGGCGAAATCATGGGGAAATTTACTGTTTAACAGAATCATTCTAGAAGGAGAAAACAAAGGGTTAAATTCAGTTATTCACGTTTCTAATTCATGAGTGTAAAACAACATAAAGTGATCAACTTGTTAGCTTTATTGAATTTTCTGGGGTCAATAGTTGGGATGGATAATTTATTACTTTTGGTCCACTTGACCCCCTGGATTATTTCATTTGCTAAGCTTAAGCACCTATTTGGATATTTTAGGTCTAAAATCAAATCTTGGCCCTAAAAAGTGCATCTTTGCATCATTAAGTTGTATGGTTGGAGGCTTGTGGAAGTGAATATTTTATGATAAGAAGCTGTTGAAATTCTTTTAGTAAACTTATTGACTTATCACTGTCTTCTGCACCTTAGAATTGACAGCTGCTACTGAAGCACTAGTATCCAATGGTTATGAATAGACTGAATTATTGAAAAGAATTATGATCTCAAATGGGGTCTTAACATTGGGCCTGTAATTTAGACTAGGTCATACAGAACCAGTCAACTAATGCCTTATTTTCTTTTACCAGCTTATACATACAGCCCAGCTGAAAAAACAAATGGTTATGGTTGGATTGCACCCCATTATATCGATTTGGTACGTCGTTGGGCCCTAAGTTCTATTTGGTCAATTGACCTTGAAGAGGTGCTTTGAACCTTTACATGGCAGAGAGAAACATTGTATCACTTCAGCTTATGCTTTGATTTATGCCTGACATTAAATGATTTATGATAAGAGTTGTTTTGAACTGAGAAGGATTGGACCAAACATTTAGCTGCTGGGATAGATTTTAGATGTTATGACAAGGACAAGTTGATTGAATTTAGCCATTATTGCAAGATGGCTAAGATATTTTGACAACTACTAAATTGCTGTATAGCCTGCTTTAATCAACTCATGTGTTAATCTTTGATCTATAATGGTCCCTTGTGACTGAACAGGAAAAAGACTACCGGGCATTATAATTACGATCTGAGTGCTTACCTTTTGTTGGTATTTGTTTGTCAACATGAAAATTAACATGCATGGCCAAAAAAAATTTTAAACATAAAAAAAATTGAAATTGTAATGATAATGTGAAAAATGAAGATAGAGGTGGAATAATAATAGAATGAAGAAAACATTCTACCTCTAGTTATCTTAGATGAAGTTCTGTTTGCTGGGAAAAAAGAGGGGCCCAACCCAACCCCAAGGAAGTGAGGTTATAATCTTATGTCGTTTGATGAATTATCTCATGGTTCATTTGTGTTTTTCTCATGACGGTTTATTCTATTTTGTCAGATGACAACAGCCATTGCAATCGAGGATGTCAGAAGAGAGGTGAAGATATTACGAGCCTTGACAGGACATAGCAATCTAGTGAAATTCTATGAAGCATTTGAAGATCATGATAATGTCTATATCGTTATGGAGTAAGCTTGAATATGCACTACTGTTCATATTATCTTATTTTAATATTCAACCTTGATTTTAGTTTAGGTCGTGAAGTCAATAAGAACCATTAGCACTTCTTTTTACTATTTTATTTTCATTTGGGGCAATACTTGCTAACTTTTAAACTTCATTGTTGGCATTCTGGCATTTATAAATATTTTCAAGAATTTAATATTTTGGCTGTTGGTCTTCTTACTTGCTGCTTCATTATAAGTTATTCACGATCCCTGATCTGAAACTAAAATCTTGAGTAACATAATTCAAATTACAGGTTGTGTGAAGGAGGTGAGCTTCTGGACAGAATACTTGCAAGGTGATTATTCTAGTAATAGATAGCTAAAATTGTGAGAATTGTTTATTATAGCTCTCGTGTCTACCTAAGTGTGGCCTCTAACATGAAGGTCTGTCATGTTTGTAGGGGTGGAAAATACTCAGAAGATGATGCAAAGGCTGTAATGGTACAAATACTAAATGTTGTTGCGTTTTGTCATCTTCAGGGTGTGGTGCATCGAGATCTGAAACCGGAGGTGCAACAAATTCTCCTTTTTCTTACTCAGTAATTAATATTACATGGCTAGGTAGTGATCCTCACTATGTACAGGATCAAACACATGATGGATAGTTTTCTATATACATGAAGCATAAGAAGTAACCAGAGTTATCTTTGACGATTTCCTACACTAAAAGTTGGCCTTATAAGGGGCTTTAGGGTAATTCTTGACTGTCTCTACGGTCTGTTATAATTCTTGGACATTTTGTATGCCGCATAGCCATGCCTGAGTCTGTTACCATCTTTTTGTGGTAGATATTAGACTTTATTTGGCTAAATAAATTTTGCAACCTAAGTTTAGCTCTTTTCTGGAACAGAACTTCTTATATACATCCAAGGATGAGAACTCTCTGCTGAAAGCCATAGACTTTGGCTTGTCAGATTTTGTCAGACCAGGTTTGTACTCTTCTCTCAGCTTCCTTTTTTTCTGCCCTGGGATTCTTCTAAATTTCATAACCTTATGGTGTTTTGTTTCCAGATGAAAGACTTAATGACATTGTGGGAAGTGCATATTATGTGGCACCCGAAGTTCTACATAGATCTTACAGTACAGAAGCAGATGTTTGGAGTATAGGCGTAATAGCATATATTCTTTTATGCGGTAGTCGTCCGTTTTGGGCGAGGACTGAGTCTGGAATTTTCCGAGCAGTCCTAAAAGCGGATCCGAATTTTAATGAAGCACCTTGGCCCTCCTTATCTTCAGAAGCTAAGGACTTTGTAAAGCGCCTCTTGAATAAGGATCCCAGGAAACGAATGACATCAGCTCAGGCTCTGAGTGCGTGCATCAATTTTACTCATAATATTAGGTTGTTAATATCATTGGGCTTGAATAACTGACCTTAGTATCCTGTTTACAGGTCATCCTTGGATCCAGAATCATAATAATGTTAAGGTCCCTCTGGATATATTAATATTTAAGCTTATGAAGGCATATTTGCGCTCATCAACTTTGCGTAAGGCCGCTTTAAAGGTGTGTGTGCTAATGGAAGAAAACTCCTCTTCCTCTTGTGTTCTACCTGTGCAACTATCCAATTCCTGCTCTAATAGTAATAACCAAGCTCATGGCCAACTCATTGTTTTGGCAGCTGTAGTTTTTTGATTTCGTGGCCTCTGAATTTAAGATTTTCAACTTTGATTTTTCCTGCTCTTTGTTTCCTTCATTCTCTTTGTAATGTGTCATGCAAGTTCAGATAAATCACAACTCGGTGATTTGATGCATAACTGAAATCTATTAGAAAACCAAAGAGATTTTAAGAATTAAGCCTTTAAATTGACTCAGGAGAGTGCTTTTTTTTAGTCTTTTGATCCATAAGACTGTCATTTTTCATTCTATTGCCTTTAGCAATCTTATTGTTTTATTCCTGCAGGCGCTGTCTAAGACATTGACCGTGGATGAACTCTTTTACCTAAGAGAACAATTTGCATTGTTGGAGCCCAAAAATGGGAGCATCACCTTGGAGAATATTAAGATGGTTAGTCTCACCTTCCTGCAGCCCCTATCCAACAAAAAGAAATAATAAAGAAAAGAACATGGGTTTGACATATTATTACTGGATAATTCAGTTGTTCTGATTATTTATCTCAATTCATACAGGCCCTGATGAAAAATGCAACAGATGCAATGAAGGATTCTCATGTTCCTGATTTTCTTTTTTCGGTATGAGCTTATTGTTATTCTTTCTTTGTATAGCCAAACCTTGACTATATGGTTATAGTGTGGTAGCTTATCCAAGTACCTTTCTACTGTGCATTGCATGACAGCTAAATGCACTTCAGTACAGAAGAATGGATTTTGAAGAATTTTGTGCAGCTGCATTAAGTGTCCATCAGCTCGAGGCACTTGATCGCTGGGAACAACATGCCCGTTGTGCATATGAGCTTTTCGAAAAGGATGGAAACAGGGCTATTGTCATTGAGGAACTCGCTTCTGTAAGTTTGGAATTCTCTTAGCTTGGATATAAATGCTGATAGGATTATATTACCATCCCGTAGTCAGTGATAAAAGCTTGTAAATTCATAGTTCTTGGAACAAACTATACTTAAGAGACATTTTTTTTTTGGTGAAAATCAAATTTTCAGGAACTTGGTCTTGGACCCTCAATTCCAGTTCATGCTGTTCTTAATGACTGGATAAGACATACCGATGGGAAGTTGAGTTTCCTTGGATTTGTTAAATTGTTGCGTGGTCCATCCAGCCGAGCCCTTGCAAAGGGGCAATGATATTTTAAGAATTGTTGGTTTACTTCAAGAAGGGAGTGTTTGATTGTGTCATGTTTGCTCAAATGCAATTCAATGAGATGTGGCATCTGCGGCAGCGCTCTGTGAAAATTGATTTGATCTTTTTCTAAAGTTTGGGGGGGACTCTGCAAGCATCCTCCCCAGTCCCCACTTTATGAGGCTAAATTTCTGAAGAGTTTGAAGTCATGGGATACACTCGAGAGGCCAGCCAAGATATCATTGGAATCTTCTAAATGTAAAAATATAGTTTAGCTTTGCCTAAATGGGGCAAAATATGTCTTGTCACACGTTTTGATTATTTATATATGTTCAATTTTTTATTTCACCAATTCTAAGCTTTATTCCAGTCTGGAAAATATTGTCTGATTGCTTTAAAGGATGATTTATTTCCAATGGAAGATAAAGATGACTTTCTTCATGACTTTAGTACTGCAGAAACTTGTCAATGGCAGTCATAGTGGTAAGCAATCTTGGTGGCTGGTGTTTACAAGTAAATGTTTAAACAAAACCTCTATCCCGTGACTAAATCCAGGATGAATCCGGATTTTTTTCTTCTTTTTTTGGGTCAAAATTAATCCGGATTTGGGTCTTTTATATAAATAAATAAGAGTCACCCTTTATATAAAAGCAAAAATTTGTTTGGGGCACATTTTTGGAATAATGGAAAGACGAGTGGAAGTTTAATATAAAAAAAGTAAAAAACCCTTCTAAAACCCCCCATTCAATTGAAAGATTGAAACAGAGTACTTTCAAGTTTCAACTTCAACGTTTCTGTTTCTGGTTCTTCCCGGTAGAATCTCCGATAAGCCCATCTTCTTCAATTTTCCGAAATGCGCTCTCTAAACCTCCAAATTTACCGATCAATGTCTTCCATCCCATCTCCCGCCGATGCATCCCTCGCAGACAAAGCCATAATTTCCCTGTTGCGTCACCCGTACCTACTGAATTCCCTCGCTTCCGATTTCACGCCTGAAGCAGCTTCCTGTTTACTCCTCAAGTCCCAAAACGACCAAACGCTAATCCTAAGGTTCCTAAATTGGGCCCGACCCCACCCTTTCTTCACCCCTCACTGCAAATGCATGGCTCTCCACATCCTCACCAGATTCAAGCTCTACAAATCAGCGCAATCCCTCGCGGAGAATCTCGCCTTCAATATGCCCGAGGATGAAAAGGGAAATTTTGTCTTTCAATGCCTTAAGGAAACTTACCATTTGTGTGCTTCAAGCTCCTCTGTTTTTGACCTGGTGGTAAAATCTTATGCCCATTTGAATTTCATTGATAAGGCTCTAAATATCATTAATTTAGCTAAATTTAATGGTTTTATGCCTGGGGTTTTATCTTACAATGCTATTTTAGACGCGGTGGTTAGGTGTAAAAAGCCTGTTAAATTTGCTGAGGAGGTTTTTGGGGAGATGATCAGAAATGGGGTTTCACCAAATGTGTTTACTTACAACATTTTGATTAGGGGTTTTTGCACTGCAGGGAATTTGAATATGGGTTTAGCATTTTTTAGAGAAATGGAGAGACATGATTGCTTGCCTAATGTTGTTACCTATAATACCTTGATAGATGGATATTGTAAGTTGAAGAAGATTGATGATGCATTTAAGCTATTGAGGACAATGGCATCAGAGGGTTTGCGGCCAAATTTGATTTCTTATAATGTGATAATTAACGGGTTGTGTAGAGAAGGTAGAATGAAGGAGACAAGTGAGGTACTTTCAGAGATGAGTCGCAGGGGTTTTGTTCCAGATGAGGTTACTTATAATACACTTGTAAATGGGTATTGTAAAGATGGTAATTTTCATCAAGCACTTGTTTTGCATTCAGAGATGGTGAAGAATGGCTTGACTCCAAATGTCATTACTTATACTTCATTGATCAATAGTATGTGTAAGGCTGGGAATATGAACAAAGCAATGGAGTTCTTAAAGCAGATGCATGACAGAGGTCTTTGTCCAAATGCTAGAACATATACTACTTTGATTGATGGGTTCTCCCAGCGAGGACATTTAAATGAAGCTTATCAGGTGCTAGATGTGATGGGAAGGAATGGATTTTCACCTTCTCTAGTTACGTATAATACTCTTATTAAGGGACACTGTATGCTTGGGAGGGTAGAAGATGCTTTAAATTTGATACAAGATATGGTGGGGAAAGGGTTGTCTCCAGATATAGTAAGTTATACTACAATTATTTCTGGGTTTTGTAAATGCCAGGATTTGGAGAAGGCATTCCAAATGAAGCAGGAAATGCTTGAGAAAGGACTTTCACCGGATGCAATCACATATTCATCACTGATGCATGGTGTGTGTGAGCAGAGTAGACTTACTGAAGCTTGTGATCTTTTCCAGGAGATGCTGAATGTGGGTGTGACTCCTGATGAATTTACATATACTACCTTAATTAATGCTTATTGTAGAGAAGGGGATATAAAGAAGGCTTTTCTTTTGCACGATGAAATGGTTAAGAAAGGTTTCCTTCCTGATGTTGTTACCTATAGTGTGCTTATCAATGGTCTCAATAAGCAAGCTAGGACAAGGGAAGCAAAAAAGCTTTTGCTCAAATTGTATTATGATGAGTCTGTCCCAATTGATGTGATGTATAATACACTGATAGAGAACTGTAGTAATGCTGAATTTAGAAGTGCTGTAGCTCTTATAAAGGGATTCTGTTTGAAGGGTTTGATTAATGAAGCTGATCGAGCTTTTGAGTCGATGCTTCAGAGAAACTTTAAGCCTGATGAAGCAGTATATAATATTATGATACATGGTCACTGTAGAGGTGGAAATATTCAGAAGGCTTATAATCTGTACAAGGAAATGATGAATTCAGGTTTTGTTCCTCACACAATGACTGTTATTGCTCTAGTTAAAGAGCTATTCATGGATGGTGAGACCGATAAGTTAAGTCAAGTCATAGCAAACACCCTGAAAAGCTCTAAGCTTACTGATGCTGAGCTTGCTAAAGTACTTGTGGAGATAAACCATAAAGAAGGCAACATGGATGCAGTTTTGAATGTGCTTACTGAAATGGCTAAGGATGGCCTCCTTCCAAATAGTGGCTGACTGCACATGCTGGGGACAGATGGGCAGAATGAAACCATAATCCATGAGCCCTTGGTAAATGGTAATGACTCTGCATGTTGCTAACATTACACAGAGGACATTATGTAGGAAGCAGACTGAATGTCTCAGCTTCCCTGGTTTTGGCATCTTCAATTACTAAGGAGGCTTATTGTGTCTGTGGCTCATTATTATCACCATAATGCCCAAAGCACTTGAAGCACCACTGTTGGGAGTTTGGAGACTCTATACTGCTCGGTTACTGTAACTTGTCAGGTATTTAAGTTCTATTGCACTTAACATGCTTAAGTTATGTATAACAACAACAATCATGGCAGTTCTTCATCTTGTAGTTTGAATTGCTTTCTGCTGGATTTTCGAGGCCACAATGTGTATCCTTGTAAATTACAAGCTATTCTCAAAGAGAGAAGCTTGAATGTGTGTTGTGTCATTGCATTAATTTAACCAAATAAAGTTATGATTGATTTGGAGAGCATCATGGATGTGCACCAGAAATAAGGCCTTTGAAGAATAACTGATCCTGCACTCTTTCAGGGTTCCAAAATTATAAGCTAAAGGGCTCGTTTCTTGAAGTAAATTTTACTGCTGATTTTCCGGCATATCTATTCCTTAAATGGATTTCATACTTGCGAGTTGCGACTCTACAAGAAGGCACTATAAGGAATTGGCCAAAGGAAAAAGGTACAAACGACACGCTTTTCATGGGATCCAATTCAACAATGCTGAACCTTTTGAACTTTGTATGCAGTCTGCCCTACTCGGTTCCTCCCTTGGCAGTTCGCAGATTTGTATTATGTAAAGTGCTTGCACATTCATTCGGGGGTTTTCTAAATTTAAAGAAAACTATTGTATGCAATCATTATTTTCTTTTAAGAAATTTAAGTAGAAATGTAAAAGAAAAACCTCTACTTGTTTCCCTTGCTTTGATCATTGGATATATTACCAAAATGTAACCCGTGTTAACAATGATTGAATTGAACTCATTCGGTATTAAGCCTTGAGTCGTTTATAAGTCTATGATCTATCTGACTTGGATTATTCAAATAGCCAAATTATTATACCAGGCTTCAGGAATATCAAGTTGTATGAATAAACAGGATTTCTTTTGAAGGAAACTGTGATACTAAAATTTGAAAGCAAAGTCTTAGGAAAGTTTGATGTGAGTCGATTCGCTGTTCCGGCCGAAAACAAGTCCGTTCCTTGTTCAGGTGATGCATACGAAGTAAATCTGGCCAAGGAAAATAGAAATTTCATAAATAGTGCCTTGGACATTCAGGGACAAATAGCGAAAATGGAAGCAGGGACAAGACAAGGATACTTCTAGTCCAACTTGAAAGAGAAAAAAACAAAGATCTCATTTGACCATTCAAGATTTCAAAATAATCCTCAAGGATGATTCAGATTTCCAGGATACATCTCATTTTATCCTTAGAAGAAGCCTGAAAAGAATACTATTTGAATTGGCCTTCGAGCTTGCTTTATTCCTCGGGCTGCATTTCTCAGCTTCATTAATAGTAATAATCATTTATGAAGATAATTAACATTAGGTTCTAGAATTGCTACTCCAGCTTGACTCAAATTATAACAATAATCAGCTTCTGCTCTATAATCATACACCCTCAACCAACTAGAGGCCTTTAGACATTGAAGCAAAAATGTGAGAAGGATGGATAAGGATTAGAGCAGGAAGGCGAGGGAGTACTTATTTGTGATGAAGAGTGAAGATGGAGGCAAGGAGAAAACTTACAAATTTCTTCCTATGGAACCTTGAAAAGCAAAAATCATGCCTACCAGACTATTTAGCACTCCCACTGTCCTACAGGCACAATCGAGGAGGGAGGACAGGAAATGCATAAGATGTTGAAACCAGTAATACAGAAAAAAGAAAGGAAACATATAGAAGAATAAGGGTTGTATGTTTTCTGAAATCCACTTGTGAAGCCTAAAAAACGTAATATTCATAATTACAATCAAAGAACCGTAGTAAAATACCATTGAAATAGAAGATGAGTCATGAATAGGGCTGCCCTACTCATTTCCTTTACCAGTGATTCAAACATAGCATAATGGAAAAAGCATAGAAAATCATGTTTCACAAGCAGAGTGGGATCCAACAGAGTAGAAGCTAAAGCAAATGGAAGCACAATGTACTTTTATCCAAACTAACATTCCAGAGAAACGCATAAGATTCTTTCTATCAAATGTTACAGTCAATTCAACATGGTTTGACAACTATGAATATACCACAAAAGCAGATATATATAATAACATAAAAGCAGAAGATGAAAGACGCGTCCACAATTTATAAGATGAAACAATTACATTGCCGGTTTCTTAAAATCAGAACTTTCTCGAAATTAACTTCCAATGCCAAGTTAGTTGCCACATCAGTTCACAATAAAATGCCCACATTTCAGGTTCTATCACCTTTAGTTCCAAAAATCTACTTCTACTGCTTACTACAAAAGATGAAAATGTCAGAGTTTAATCTCATCCAAGTTAGAACTAGTCAAACATATTCTTACAGATAAAACAAGGTCAATAAGATCAACCTCTTCTCAAATTGAATCTTATCGGGAGGAAAGCCTTTGGTGCAAATCATCTGCCAATGCCTGTCTCAAGCTTTCCCCAAAATAATAATACTGCTTCTCACCCTCAAGCATCCTTGCCGGAGGCCCATTTTCATCAGGATCCTTGTAAATCTCAGGCTCAGGCTCTCTCGTAAGCTGACACAGATTGTGCAATACACAACAAGCAACAATGGTTTGGGGAACATGATTTAGCCCCACATTCAAATCTTGAAGAATCTTCCACCTTGCTTTAAGTAACCCTATTGCTTCCACCACCACAGACCTGCCTTTCATCAGCATCCCATCAAACAGATTTTGTGCCGGTGTCCCAGCTCCATCCGGGGAAAAAGGTGTCATCAAGAATGACAGTAAAGGATAACACCAATCTCCAACTATATAAGGCCTAACAAGATTACTCCTAACATTGATCACCTTATCCCAAACAATATCACCTGAAAAAAGCCTATTATACAACAAACTATCCCTAAAATGAGATGCATCATCTGACCCACCAGGAGCTTTAACACAGACATCCCAGAACATTTTCTTATGGTCAGCTACAACCTGAAGCAAAACTGCATCATACCCATACTTGCATTTATAAGAATTCATCAAATTCCTATCAACTTTACGGACCTTTATCGGGCTCCCATCAATAGCTCCACAAATGTTGGGCAGTGAAGTAAGTTCCTCAAAACCCTGGGTAGTTTCCATCAATCTTCTACGAGAAGATGGGATCTTGATAACCTCTGGGTAGAGCTTAGTTGCCAAGAGACGAGTGACCATGTTGGTGATCTTGGAAACGAGGTAAGGGTCCAGAGAAGAGCGCGAGGCGACGGTTTTAGCGGAGTAGCCATGGCAGAGACGAGAAAGTACCAAGGCCACTGCGTAATCAGGAGGAAGGGAAAGATTCGAAGCAGCTATATAAGGTCTGAGGTTGCTAACCACGGAATCGAAAACGGCGTAGGAGACACCGTACAAGGAGCGCCAATGGGCGTCACGCATTGTGTCGGCGGAGAGAGCACGAAAAGCTGCGACTGAGAAATGGGCGGAGGGAGGTGGAGAAGGAGAGGAATTGGGTTTTCTTTTCTTTGACAATGGCGAAGAATCATTGGTTCCTTTCTTGGAGGTGGCGAGGAAGGAAAGGAGGGAAGCGAGGGTGAAAAAGAGGAGAGGGGCAGAGGAAGAGGAGGAAAGGAGAGAGGATGGAGAGGAAGGGGAAGGGGAGGAGGCGGACGGAGGGGAAGAAGACGTCGGCGAAAGGAGGGAAGTGGTGGGATCCAGAGAATTGTGGAGGTGAAGGAGATTCGATAACATTAGCAGGAATGTTTCATCCATTTCCGAGAATCAAAAGGAAAGGGCAAGGAAGGAGTTGCAGAATTCAGATTATGCTCCCCTTTGGGAGGGTTAGGGTTTTTGTGTTTGGGGAAGAACTACGAAGGAAACAGGAGTTTGGTTTTCACTTTTCAGTTAAAAGTAAAACAGAGAAGTGAGAACGGAAGGGGAAGAAAAGAGAGCTTTTTTGTCTTTGATTTAGTTAGGTTTTATGAAAGTCGTCACTTTTCTGTGGGATAATAATCAGAATCAGAATGGATTCCACCGTTCGCCGTCCACCGTATGTATGGCATTCAAAGCAAAGAGGTGGTGGGCTTTAATTTCCATTCGTTAATTGTTCAATTAAGGACTTAATTTAAAAAAAAAAATCTCGATTTAGGTCTCAATTTTTCAATTTGGTCTAATCAAGGCCTATTGTTCCAATTTCAATTTTCAACTCAATTAAGAGATTGATTTGACATAATTTGTTAACAATAGAGAAAACATTTGTTAGTTCAACTGATAAGTGCACCCTTACTAGTTTGTTTGTTTGGTAGTTTAGTAAGTAGATTATTTAATTTAAATTAATTTCTTAATTTGGCTTAGATTCTCATTAAGATGTTTGAGCATATGAAGATTTATTCTGATTTTAGGTCTTACTTGAAATTGAAACATTGAATTTCGATTATGACATGATTGAAATGTTGAATTTTTAAATTAAATAATTTTACAAAGATTAGATCATTATTATATTTTTGAGTTATTTAGCCATTTACTTTTTCTGTATGCTTAAGTAACCGTTTTTAAAAGCCTCCCATAGATAATATGTAGTCGAACGGCTTCAAATCCAAATCCTACAACATTTATCCTCTCCATTTACAAAACTCAAATGCAAGATCTTACTAAGTAACCAATACTATCAAATATATAGCTTTAACTTCAATCAAGTTGGATTGAACCTAAAATATAGTTCTCTTGTTACTATCTTTTCTATTCATAAAATTTGAGCATATATTTATTTTAAAAAATATATCAAATTCCTTTCATTCAATGCAACATACATTGATTTTGTCGATTCATCTAGAGATGAGTCGTGTTGCACCACAAATAAGGTTAAAATTGTTATAATGCTTGTTTTCTCCATTTATAAAACTCAAAACCGATATTTTACTCAGAGAACATTAGATTTACTCTGACTCTTGATAAATTACTTTAAGTTCAGATGTACCAATGTAGCGCTAGTATTATACTTCTTTAACCTTCCTTTTTGCTTTGGGTGATGATGTGATTAGGTGTATTTTATGCAAGTTTCTAAACTTTTTGTATCATTGTATGTATGGGCCATTATTAAAATTTCAACTTTAGAATATCATATTGCAATGGAACAAATTTATTCATCTTTAGGTCGTAGCTAGTGCTCTCTTATTCTCTTTGCTAAAAACTACTAAATTATAGTAACAAGAATCTCAGCATGGTGCACTTGTTCATGCTTTTTTTATTTTTATTTTTTTTAAATGCTTAATGCTTTCTTTTCCTAACACAGCTAAACATTAAATGGTAAAATCTAAACACTTTTCAATTACATTTTATTTTAAGATTTACTATTTTTTAAAAAATCAATATACATTATAATGTCTACGATTAATCTTAATCATACCCTCTCCATTCCATTTTTTCTGTCACTTTAGTTCAATACATACTGATTAAGAAAGTTTAAAAAAAAAAAATCATTGAAGAACTATATTGTTTTTAATTAATACTCTACATCTTTTAAATGACATTCTCTTCCTACCAGTAAAGAAGGGTAATAATAGGAGTAAAAATACAATTATACTTTCTCTGAAATTACATAGTGACAAATATTTTAAAACAAAATTTTTACTCAAATAAATTGGAATGGAGGAAGTATTTAAGTTGAGTATCTCTTAACTCTTGTTTGTTAACCAACAATACATAAAAAAGGGCCAGGAGCCAGGCCCTTTCTTCTAATGCATTGATAAATATGAAAAAAAGGGCCCATTTCAATAACCCAACATTCCATTAAGTGATTTAAAAAAGGGCCCATCAGTAAATATAAAATTCAAAGCGCGGTGTCTGTCTGCTTCTTAGTTTAGTTTTGAATTTGGATCCAGTTCGTTACAAAAATTGGAAGCAACCCGGACCCGCTCCATTCGATCTCCTTTGAAGCGAATTGGAAGAAAGGATCTAGGGTTTAAGGCAATTCCGAATTTCATCAGTAATTATCACCAGTTTTTGAGTAATTAGCCTCCTAACTGTCAGATTCTCGCAGCCATGACTGAGGTAATCTCCAAAGCTTTCTTCGTTTTAATTTATTTGCTTTCAATCAATTCAGAAATTCAAATTAACAACCTCGAATTCCTGCCCCCCGCTAAGTATAGCTTCAAATCATCTGTGAATTATGTTGAAATTCTTTTATTCATTCTTTATCTCGATTATTATACCGTAAAAGTTTCGACGAATTAAGTTTTTCCTCACTTATTTGCCTGTATTTGGAGTAATTTTTATATTATGTTTTTCTGTTTCTTCAGTATTGGGTAAGTCAGGGGAATAAATGGTGTGATTACTGCAAAATCTACATAGCCAATAATCCATCAAGTATTCGGAACCATGAGCTTGGTCAACGGCATAAAGAGAGTGTTGCTAAGAGGCTTGACACTATGCGAAAAGAAAGCACAGCCAAAGAGAAGGAGAAGAAGGAAGCAGCCCGTGCTCTTGAACAGATTGAAGCTGTAAGTAACCTTTAATAAGTTCTTGCTTTATGCTCTATGCTTATTGCTTGGTTTAATGATTATGTAATCATTTACTTGACATTATCTGCCAGAAAGCTAAGCGGAGTTATCAGAAGGATGTTGCCAGTTTTGAAGCAAGAGATGCTCAAGAACTAGATGACCAAGAAGGTAAATATAACTCAACTTCAACTTCAACTTTTTTTTTTTTTTTTAAACACTTGTTATGGTGGCAATACAACTTTTTGAAATACATCAAGCATATGGTTATGTCGATGCAGGGCATGGAATGTTGTCTACATTATAGAGATTTGCATGAAATTTGAGATTGTGGTCTTTATGTGCCTGCATGTGTGGTCTTAAAGTCATTATTCTCTTAGGGCTATTAGAGAAACTGTGGTGATGGTTAACATCTTATCTGTGCAACCATGAGCAGAGCTTACCGAGAAGTGAGAACTTTGTCAATTCAGTCTTTTATTCCATTTAAATAATAGAATGTCAAACCTAAGCTATATGCTCTGCTGCCTGTCCATTTTGGCTGAGACCACCAGGTCTTTTTGAAATTACATAAAAGTCTGGCTGTTTATATGCGGCTGTAATGCTGACTTTCCTTTGTGACGATGGAGCTTTGGAGTTTGGGTTATAGCATAAAATTGAATTGGCTAAGCTAGTGCACTTAACACTTCTAAGGATCACAAGCATGGGTATTGTGGAACAAAGTTTACTATGGCAATTCCTAATCCTAGACATGGATCAAGATAGCTGAGCCCAAACAACCAACAACTTTCGGTGGTTACATTCTTTTCCAAAGTTAGTTTGCTGATTTCTTCATCTTTGGTGGTTTGCTGTGTTTTTCTAAAAATGTACCTAAATTTTAGGTATAATGATATATCATGTTTGTGAGAGCTGCCAGGCAAACCCTGCTTAAATTTTGTTTTTGTCTAACTTGGTAGGTGATGCCCAAGATAAAAGCCTGACAGACATATGGCCTTAATTTTCTCAGGTCCAATTGTCTTACTTTGGGTTTACAGATAGGCATTCTATCACGATTGCAAGCTGCCAGGAAAAACCAGCTTAACTTATGTTTTTGTATTAACTTGGTTTTTGATGTTCAAGAAGCAAAGCCTGATTGACACATGGCCTTCATTTTATCAGGTCAATTGTCATATTTTTGGTATACAGTTAAGACTTAGTTTTAGATCTCTAAATGCATATAATGCCATTTGGTTTGTGTATTATTTTTGTTTTGTGTTTTACTACTATTCTAAGTTCTAACTGATACAGCTTGATGCAGACTGGGAGTATGACAGCAGTTCAGGTTATTACTACAATCAGAGCAATGGTTTATACTATGATTCAAAGTCAGGCTTTTACTATTCTGATGCTATAGGTATGGATTTGCAATTGAATTTTAATGTTTTTCAATTTCTTTCTTTTCTTAGATAATCTATTAGATTAAATGTTGTTTGTGGTATATTTACTTAGAGAAATGCAACAGGCAGATGGGTGACACAGGAAGAGGCTTACTCCTCAGCTCAAGCTTCATCAAGTTCTAAAGCAAAAGGCCCTATTTTGAAAAAGCCACTTCCAACTTCAGCGGTCGGAGCAGTTGCAAATAGCAAAAGTGCTGCTAAAAGCCAAAGTGCAGCCGCACCTGGACCTGTTGTTTCAGGTTCTTTAAATCCCACGAGATCTGTTAAAGGTGCTCAATCATCACTTGCTGTTAAGAGAAAAAGGCAGGATGAAAAGCCCAAGGCTGTATCAAAAGAAGAGGCAGCTGCACTCAAAGCAAGGGAAGCTGCAAGGAAGAGAGTTGAAGAGAGAGAGAAACCATTGCTTGGCCTGTACAATGGATCTCGCTGATTGTGTATCTGGCTCACAAGCATCCTTTTTCCTGATTCAAAGGGTATGGTTGAGCACACTTTTCTACTTCTTTTACCCTTCTCCCAGTTTGAAGAGTGAGGCAACCTAATTTGAGCGCAATCTATATAATATTGGATGAGCCATAATTGAAGTTTTTTTACCCTCGCTGCTAGATTGTTATTATCGGCCTTTTGTTCATTATATTTACCCTTATTTTCATTAATTACAGAAATAAAATGTCTTAAGGAGTTAATGAAACCGATTGGGTTATAGTGTATGGCCAAGTAATCAGTTGCCTAAGGTGTTTGTTTTAACGTGTTGATTGCCTGTAGTGACATTTAAAGCTGGAACAATGGGAAAATACTGCATGTTCTTTTAGCTGAGTTTAATTACACCATTGGTTGTATTTATAACACTAGCAGCTATTCAAGTGTGCTTCAGAGAGGAAAACATTGAGATCAGCCTCCCTCACTGTTAGATATCTGTGAGACGAGAAATTTCTTAGAGAAAGTGGTCATCATCTTACTCAAACATTCATTTTGATAAATTGCTATTCCATTTAGAAACACCAAACTGCGTTGTCGCCTTATATTGATTCACTCTAATTGTACTTCATTGCAGATGCAACTGGGAACATGCCTTAGGAGTTTCTCAGATGTATTGGGAATTTGGGTAAACATAAATATGCTGTGTATAGAAGATTGATCCCATATGGAAGCTCTTTTCAATCTTTCTATTGTAGAATATTGATTCTAATAAGAACTTGTGGAGTGGTTGTTATCAATAGAGAAATTTTATCAATTTCTTTCAAATTGAAAGAAAATCCCATGAGACTTTAGTAAACGCCCGAGTTGAATACTGATGGATTCGTGTCGTCCCACTTTAGCTTTTATTTTGGATTTTCAGCCTCTTTTTGGTTTAAAATTTTTAATGCAATTTCCCTTATAATAAGTGACCAAGTAGAAAGTAGTATTCGTTTCCTACTTACTCTTTATAAATGCACAAGTGCAGTTGTAGTAGACGACTTTACTTGCTTTGTTGATCTCTTTTCAACGTTGATTTGGTCCATTCTAAGACTCGTGAAGTCAAAGAAATCGGCAAGGGTCAGGTTAATATTATTTTTTTAGTGACTATTGACCACGTGGCGGACAATGGTAGCCCCTTTTGTGGATTTACACGTCAAATGTTGTGCCTTGAGTCAACCCTCCGTCAGAGCAAATAGCCAAATATACACATCCAGTCCACGTTATATACAATAGTATTAATTTCGATATCGAAGCAAATTTCATATGGTAGATTCGCGTCCCTTTTAGGTACTTGCCACCATTAATTCCATTTTCACACCTTAAATATATAGTTTTATACTTAACACTATGAATTGTATATTGATTGTTGACTATATATGTACGAGTATGATTAAACATTTGCGATTTATTTTTCCATTTGAGAAATGGGTCTGTGACTGAAAGATTGTCTGCCAATGTGTTCATCGGTTGCCGGAGTGAAAGTTCTTGTGTTGACCTGGAAATTAGCCAGACACTTACGTTTGACTTCATACTTTTATTTGGTTATTGGTTTTAAGAACTTTCGTGTTTGATGTCTTGTAGGACCTTGGGATGCATGTGACGAGAGATAACACGACAATTGTAACGTGAGCTGACCCGAGGTCTAAGACATAAGCTAAATCAAAAAGATTTATGCTAGATTTAGGGTGCGTTTAGCACTATTAGCGGTGCAATTGATACTGTTTAGTAATTGTACAGATTAAATTAGGTACTGTACAGATGAGATTGAAACGAAATTTACACTTAAACTCCATTTGGGTCCAAAACGGTGATGAAATGGTCAAACGATGGTGAAACGATTACAAATAAGAAGGCTTAACAGTTAAAACTAAATAATTGAATGTTAATGGTGAGGTAAAACAAGGATTAAATGCGAGAAGAGAAGTTGTTCCAGTCTTGTTAATGTATTGCTTTCATTTACTTGAATATAGTCTACTAGCCATTGAGAATATGGAGACGAACTATCCATTAATGATCGATATTGCAAGGAAATGATACCAAACCGTGGGGCAGGGGTAGTAATGCATGTCTTGATTTATCTTCGGGACTTCTCCAAATTTCCATCATAAAAACTTCACTTTTGACTTGCTTCTTTTTTTATAACTTTCCATATCCTTTTTCCTTTCTTTCTCTCCCTTGATCTCCAAGAACATTCATACCCAATCTTCTTCTAGGAAAGTTGCCAAAGTCGACATTCAGTCAAAAGATTGCATTCCACGCCAAATTAAACAAGGGGAAAGAAAATGATGAAAATTATTAATGGAAGTAAAGGTAAAGAAGCTTAGTCAAGTGAAAGTACTTGTTAATTAAGCATGGAGTATACTTGTCTTGCTTTGTCAAGCAAGAGAATTTGGTGCAAAATCCACTACAGTTTTCATATACCTAAACAAGATAAAGACAGGCTGAGCTATAGATTTAAGTTACAAATGATCAGCTTTTTTTATGATTTGGGGGTGCCCAATTTCTTCACCAATTGACTAATAAGTTTTCCATTTGCATTATTATGGGGTTTTTCCCTATCATTAATTAATTAGTTTGTTGGGAAACTTCTTTAAAATTTACTCATTACTTTTCCAATTCTCAAAGTAAATTAAGGTTTTATTTACATTAATCTGATAGCCCTATGACCTCTTCAGAAAGGTTAAGTATAACTAACTCTTGGTCAAGATTAATTAAGGTACATATACAAAATTCTTATCAGACTTGAAAAATTACTCATGCAGTCATCGCTACAATCATGAAATAGTTTATATTATTATATATATCACCAAAAACCATGCAATATTGGGAAACTCTGAACAAAAGTATATAAGCAATATATATAGCAATTTTAACATGATCATCATCGATCAACATCATTGTCATTATCATTATCATAAATGAGACAAGCTTTTTCTTTTTCTAATGTAGAAAATTTTTGCATATCAATGTATATATATGAAGTAGGCTAAGGCTTTGGAGCCATTATTACATCACATACATATATTATATAGGCCGTATAGCCATCCTTTTTTACAACTTTTCCTTCATAAACAACTTTGAAAGAAATAAAAGGAAACTGATCACCATGATTGCAGGGATTTTATGAGGGTCTCCTATGCTATATATAATCGACATGGCTATAAAACTTTCTGTAAAGCTAGCCTTTGTATGCATGCATGGCTGGCTGGTTCGTTCCATCTTTTCCCTACACCAAGATATAAATGCCTTTACAAAAGAAAAGCTTAACATACTGTACATTACTAATTATCTACCCTCTTCTTTACTTACTTTTTTCCCTTTTCCCTTATGGTAAATGATTGCATATGGCTGTAATAACAAGCAAAAATGAAGTTATAGCAGCCATATATGTATATTGGTACCCAGTTATAATTACTAGGCTGCATGCTACATTATTAAAGACCCCTTTTGCTGAATGTAAACTATCGTCATCTCAATTAATATGTATGCAACATCTAATAAAATTAAAACGATCCAAAGAATTATATGATTTATTTATTTATTTTTATAATAAAGAATTATAATATATGATTTATGAAAAAACTAGAGTATAGATAAGTCGCTCCAAACCTAATTGCAGGCCAGCACCAGGCACCAGCTAATTAGATTATGATTACATATATAAGTGTTCAAAGATTGGTGGAAACTACCTGTACTTGTAAGGAATTTGGGAGTTTTATTATCAAAAATCTATTTTTTTCTTTCCTTTTCATTCTTAGTTTTAAAACGAAGAAATGGTACGGAATGGACGAATCAACAAAAGAATTTTGGAAAACTTAGCCATCATTAAGGCATACATTGAGATGATAATAATAATACTGTGTGAATTGTATTTTAAACTTTACCATTTTTTTAAACTCTGGCATGTTTAAAAAACTTTTCTCCTTTTTTTCTTTCTTTGAAACTTTTAAGTACAAGAAGACAGCAAGTTAGAGGGGGTTGAAATTTTAAAGCAATTGCACATGCGTGAGCCTACCAAAGATTTTTTAAAATGAAAAAAGGGAAAAGGCCGTTTTGGCCAACAATTCATCATTACATGCTTGGTGTGATGGTAAAATCATGGTCACAAAAATGAGAAATGGGGAAGTTTTCGTTAGTTTGGATTATACAAACAAAATCTATTTCTTGATTGATTCTTTTGTTTGACTGCAAACACCCCAATTACACTACTTTACACTGTATAAGCATCATCATTAACATCATTATTCCACAACCTAATGATTATGGCTTAGAACTAATTAATAAGCTTTTTATTTTTTTTCCCACTCCCATGTGTGGTGAGTGGTGTTAATATTCCTTTCCTTTTTCCATCTCTTTTTTGCCCTTTTCTTTGCTGTGTTTTGTGATTTTATTCTCCAACATTTCAACTTTCCTGAGATTTAGCTTAGCTTGGAATTCGTAAACTAATGTTTTTATTAAGAGAGAAACCAAAATCAAGCAACCGTTTTCCCGGCAGTCGGTAGATATATAATATATTGATTAATCTGAAATGAAAGTTCACACTTTACAGGTAACAGAAGAACCATCTGATCCACTCAACCAAACCAAGCGGCTGCTCTAACCTGGTTTCAATGTATTCAAAAACATAGTTTAAAGTTAGGTAAACTGGGTTAGTCCAAGTGATAAAGTTTTAATTAATTTTCCGTGGAAGGCACTTAGGTCTAAAAACTCCTATTAGTAGATATTCTGTACGTTCGAAAAATCCGCAAGTCCTATAAATCTTAATAGGCTATCGGTAAATTTAGAAAATTTGATTCGGAGATGAAATAACCTAACCATACTACTAAACTTGTATGTGAGAAAAAAAAATCATAATTTGAAGTTCAATATTTGAAAAGGAAATTGTTATTGGAAGGCAGGCGGCTAAATTTGTTAATACAAACAATTAAGAGCAAGGTTTTGCTTACTACTACTTGATTAGGAAAGTAACTCCCCATATAAACCCAACAACAAAAGTATTAAAACACCTCTAATCTACATATATCATTGTCATTTATCAGTGATATAATTATTATTATGTCATAAAAATAGGGTTTCAGTCCATTTCATGGATAGAGACAATATATTATATAAACAAAACAAATAGATTTTGATTTCATTTCATTTATAACCATATAATATGTAATCATTTTTTTGGAACATTTATATAAGAAAGAAAATTTTGGAAAAACTCTATATGTTCAACAAAAGAGACACAGCTAGATCAGGGAAATCTTGATCATCCACGTGTCAAAGACCCAATCCCCCTGGAAATTTCATGCATTTGAGGGTTGAACCCCAAGCATCCGAGGAGCCCCTGTTTGTAAGGCAAAAATGTCTTCCTCCTCATCTCCTCCGACACCGCCCGGTTCGCCGTGTAATGCAACTCGTGCGCCGAAACCGGCCCTCTCCGCCGGGAACTGGACACTGAGCCGACACTCTCAGTTGACCGGAAACTTGAATTTTTAACATCCTCTGGCTCTTTCTTGGAAAGCAGAGCATATTTCCGAAGTTGGTCTTTACCCGTTGCTCTGCCTTCCGATGCACTCCGAAACAACAAAAAGTCTTTCAACTTCCATTTTCGGTTACCTTTGGAGAACGAAATTGCGGACAGTATCGAAGAAACGTAAGATTTAGGACTATTATTATCGGTTGTTGAAACAACGTTTTTCCCGGATTGTGATGCTGAACTTTCCTCCTCTGGCTCGAACATTATATCAGATACTCTAAAAGGAGACAAAGATCTGCTTTTCTTGTGAACGTAATTATAACTCGAAGACGATGAAGAAGAAGAAGAACCCGAACTATTAATTCTTTCCCTCCCTCGTTGTTGTAATGATTGTGCTCTGTTTTTCCCCTGTTCTCGCTTCGTTTCCGGCGGTTCCTTAAGTACAACCGCCTCTTTCCGGCGAGTCTTCTCAATCGCCGCTTCAAATGGATCAAAATCCTTGTTCCGAAACGGGCTTCTTGATCTTGGAGACCTCGGAGACCTCGGCGAAGAAACAGTGCTCGAAAACTGTTCATACCCAGGCGGCGGTTTCAACGGCTTAATCTTCCCGCCATCGAAAAGCTCCTCAGCAGACAACGAAGTTCTGTCTAACTGCCCACTGAAGTTGAACTCGAAATCTTCACACTCATCTTCGTCTTCTTCCTTATTGCTCTTCTTTTCAACTCTGTTATCGTCGACTCTGCCTTCGAAACCTTTCCTTTTGGGGGTTCCGGGTTTTTCCTCCCACTGAAAAGGGACCACAGACGAAGAATTTCCGGCGAGAGTTAATTCGTTAAGCTCACGGTAAAACGAAGAGACACGAGTTGGGCTGGTGGGAGCGCTGAAGAAAAAGTTGCCAAAGCGTTGAGGGCTTGAAGGAGCAGTCATGTATGGAGATGAACATGCGCTGTCGAAGTTGAAGTCTGTTGGAGGGACCGGAACCACAACTTCCATCTCCATTACTGGTTTGGTTTTGAGGTCTGAAAATTCGGGTTTTTAGAACCAGAAAAGAAGACAGAAATGAGATGATTTTATAAGGAGGAAGAGAGGAAGGTGAGGGGAAAGGGGCGAAGGAGGGAGAAAAATTGACTAAGGAGAAAATTGGTTTAAGACTCACGAGAGAAGGAGCCGCCTTTATAAATCTACCAACTGTTTATTTAGTAGTAGTAGTATATGTGACATAATCATTGTATTTTCAAATCCAGGTGTTGGTACTTTGGTTTTTAACTCTTACCATTTATCTTTAATTCTTTATATTTTTTTTTAGCTTATTCTTAATTTTTTTCTGTTCTTGTCTTAATATGAGTTTATTAGGACGAAGAGAACCCTTTTCAAGCTTCAAAATAGATAATGTATCTTTAAATATTGAGTTAGTGGTATGTTAATAGGCAAAAGCTAACAGGTGCATGGATGCATCCCTTGAGCATGATTTTTTTTTAGTGAAAGCACTAATTATAACTTATCAAATCAATGTATTTGGGCTACCCATCCGTAGAAAATGGGGTACCCTTTCGGACTAAGCATGATTTTTTTGAAATGTAATTATCTTCATGTGTTTATTTTTTGGCAAAAAAATAGGCTAAGTTATTAATAGCATGAATTTTTTCACATATTAATTGGATAGTTGTTAAAGTTTCTTTTATAACAAATAAGAGAGCCTTAGTTATATCTTAATTGAATAATTAATCAATATAGTTGTTGACAACAATTGGTTTACAAAAACAAATCGAATTGCTACCTTGCAAATATTCAAATCTCGTTTTTTATGGATTTAATGAAAAAGAGAAAATGATGATATGATTAAATTTGATTGTGATGTTTAAAAAGTAGGCAACCATATATAGCCCTAGAAGGCCCTAAGTGTTAAATTTAAAATGCAATTGATTTGGTATAATAAGATGAGTACTTCTTAATTTTGACTGGTCTATAACTATAAATCACAAGTATAATTGGCTTCGAACTTCTTCTTTAGAGATGGCACATTTATTTTTCTTTATTGAAGAAAAAGGCTATAGTAGCCAGGGGGATCACCGCATGATTTGGTTGGAATGGGGCTCATATTAGGTTGGACAACATGAGTGCCCGAAATGCCTTATTTGGCACATCTTGACTCATAATTTTAAAGATTAAAGCTATAAGGAAAAGATGAGTTTCATAGGTTTTTTCTTTCTGGAATACAAATCATCAGAAATCTCTACCTTACTAACATAAAAGGAACAAAGCGGGTACAAAAGTACTCACATACATTAATTTTGCCTGTAGCGAGCGTCGAGCGAGACTTGATCCCAAAACCACACGATGCAGATACGTTACATGTACTAATTGAATTAAAGTATCATGATAATCATAGTTTAAATTAAATATATATTATCAATTTTAAGGGTCTCGAATTTGAGTCTTCTAAATCAGGGGAAAAAATCTCTCTCAGAGTCCAACAAGATAGATTAGTTGAAATCTTATGCTGACTATAAATCGACATCGAAATTCATGTGAAGTGTTTAATTAGCTAGTTATTTAATAGACTTATTTTTATATCCAATTGTTATGACATGTTGGCAGCATTAATTGATATATGTACTTCATTTAGAAAGCTGTTTAATTTTGTTAATGCAATTGATCTCATTAAAATCTTATTGATCCTGAGCTTAGAGACAGACAAGACGATCGAAAGACTTCTGAGCAGATTTCTCATTTATGACAAAGATTTTGGACCCTTATTTGGTCTGTTTTGGGTAGTTTGAGTAATGGAGGGGTCAAGTCATTTACAACTGCATGCCCCTTCCTGTTTGTTTCTCACTTGTCTCACAAGATTTAAGATTTATCATCATCATCATGTTCACCTTTTGCCATTCACCTGCTGCGCTGCACTGCGCCGGCCCAAATCCGTCTGCCCACTGACATGTTACAGCAGAGAGATGCAACAATTGCCATTGCAAAGCTTCTACTGTAGTCTCCTTAATTAACAGTTGTTCAGGCACAATTCTCTGGTCGAAAATTAATTTTATATGTTCAATTTGAATTGCAACATTTTTTATATTGCTTCCAAGTCCAACAGGAATGAAAAGCTGTAACCACTGTTAAAATTATATACAGACTGAACAATATGGGATGCCAAGAATTCTAAGTTGGCATCGATAGCTTCTCAAATCTCAAGTTCTGGTCAAAGCATGGAGAAGAGAGTAATTGATAGGAAAATTACCATAAAGTATTTTCGAAGTAAAATTATTTCAAATCAATACTTGAAGTTATCACGATTTGAAGTCTACTCGTTAAAATTAGGAGTCTGATATTTTACCACTAGATCAAATTGTTGATGACAATAGATTTCATTTACATATTGAATTGATTTATTTATAAATTACTTCCTCTGTTCTTATTTAATTGTCCCTTTTTAATCAAACAACTTCAACTTCGACATTTTCTTTTAAAAATTATATATATAAATCAAAATAGAATTTTAAAATAATACTCATAAACTTTGGAAAGCAAGTTTTTCAAAGTATAGTTTTAAAACTTTAGCCATCAGGCATTTGGCCTGGTGGTAGAGTACTGGACTCTTAATTCCAGCCTACCCAAACCATGAGGTCTTGGGTTCAACTCTCACATAATGTGAGTTTGTTTGTAATTTGTTTGTTTATTTAATAGGTAGGTAGTTTGTTATCTCATAGATTAGCGTTTCGATAATGTAGCTAATCATGCAGCGTTGTACGGGTATTCATGTGCGTTTGTAATCTCAATCTCTTCAAGAAATGAAAATGAATGTTTGTAATTTGTTTGTTGTAGTTTGTTATCTCATAGATTAGCGTTTCGATAATGTAGCTAATCATGCAGCGTTGTACGGGTATTCCTGTGCCTTTGTAATCTCAATCTCTTTAAGAAATGAAAATGATTCTTATCTCAAAAAAAAAATTTAAACTTTAAGTTTCTTCTTTTTAAGTTTTAACTAATGGTCAAATTTACAGTTATTTGATAAAAAGAGACAATTAAATAGGAACGGAGGAGTAAACCTGTAAGACTGTACTCTGTAGTATATGCTATCAACAAATTTTTATTTTTTTTTAAATTCTCTGATCAATATTTTCCACATGCATTGTTATGAGGGCCAAAAAGAAATCAAAATTGCGGCTAATCCATTTCATACCTTGCTGAAGTTATTACAAACAATTGAGTAGTACTGGAACTGGTCTGTCCAAATTTAATATTTGCAGCAACTTACAAATCTAGAACATGAGGAAATATCAAATAAGATGGCTGATCAATCTCTGCAGACATTAATATCCTTGTCTACTGTCCACCATAGCAACATTGAAGAATTGCTTTGTCTTGTCCTGTTTTCGACATGAGGGTTTTCCTTTTCTTATCAATGGGGCCCAAAGGGAAATTATACAAGAAATTTGGATGTGAATTTTTTTTCTGGCCATTTGATAAAATTCAACCCAAACTAGCAAGTGGCAAATTAATGGAATGATTTATGATTATGGTCCTGCTCATTTATATTTTGATTTTTGGTACATCTCTTAGCATTTTAGATAGCTAGCATGTAGAAATGTTAAGCATATGGTTTTGACACCAAAACTATATATAGTTAGTAGATGTTCTTTTTTCTATTCTTTTCTTTGTCTATTCTATATTTACTATTCCTATTGTATAGTTGCCTTTTTAGCCTACTTTATAGTTATTGAAGATTTGAAATGTAATCACTACTAGAAGAAGAAAGGGAAAAAATGTTTTTTTTTTTAATTTTGGTCCAATTAAAGATGAAGAACCCCTTTACATAGATTATGTTTAATTTTAATTATGTTCCAAAAGAAAAGAGAAATAATAAAACATAATTGTCATTAGCCATCATGAAATTAGAGAATAAGTCGGACTCCAATATAAAAGTGATTAACAATAAGGTGGAGGAGTTTTTTTTGGCCAAATAGTGGAGGAGTCCAAGTTATAAAATTGGGGTAGAGGATTTTCGTTCGTAAAACTATATATCCTCAATTCCTTGAAATGATATCTTCGTGAAAGTTTACGATCTCTCATTGTGAGGATCCATAACTCTTTTAATCATTGTTTTCAAAATCGGACCGGATCGGCCGGTCGGATCGGTTTAACCGGGAACCGCCGACATGTCCGGTCCTTAAAGGGGTGGGAACCGCGGTTAGTCAACATGGTCAATAACCGGTTGGACCGGGTTCTGACCGGATAAAACCGGTTTGATAGTGGAGAAAATTTGGAAAATTTTTTGAAGGTGGTGAGTTTTGAACCCACAACCTTTTGGGTAACAAAAAACACACTTAAGCCACTGCACCAAATGCTTTTATGTGACATGTATATACCTTATATAATATTTAAAAGGTAAAATGCCAACAATTTTCATAAATTACACTCATCAGACCGGACCGACGATTGAACCGATCGGACCGGTCAAACCGCCGACCGGAACCATCACCGGTTCTAATGGCGGCCCGATTTTAAAAATAATGCTTTTAATTGGGAAAAATACCAAATACATACTTTTCCTGCATGAAAGAAAAAAATCAAATATAGGCATATCACATATTTTTTTGATAAAGAATGTGGGGATGAAATATAGTTTTCAAATATTCATTTCCCTTTCTTCGTCCCCATAATAGCACCCAAAATTGGAAAAAAAAATTAAATAGAACAAATGCTACGCTACGTATTACATATTGCTTTATCAAAAAATAAAATTATATATTGCTAGAAACCAACGGCAGTATATATATTCTAATAAAAATGCTTAGATAATTCAAGGAATTAAATTAAATGTTGTTTTCTTTTGTAATCACCATATCATATATTATCTGTTTATATATGATTGACTTTACCGTATTGGCTGGCCGCTGGATTTCATTTATTTCTTCCCTTTTGATGACGATATGTGTGAGCAAATCCAAACAACTACCCAAATAATCCATTTAAATCAAGCCCCTAATTTGACTTAACAAAACAAAATTACTACTAGTATTACAATTTGCAACATGTGATTCAATTTTTGTGTCAACTCTTAATATTTTATTTTAATTAATGTCAAATTTGATCAACTATATATTGGGTAGATGTGCAAATCTTGGCCTTGTTTGATCTATTTATGTCTAAAAAAAGTTCAATCTTATAAAATACTTGAGGCTAGCTACTCCACCAAGTTTCATCTTCAATTGACAATATGGAATGTAATAATCCAATAACAAAGTATATATATGAAGAATATGGAAGTAATATTTAACAAATGTCCTCTTGGGTTTAATTCAAGCGATAGGAGTGAGATAAAATTTTTGATTAAAAAATTGTGTTCAAACTATAACTATATATAACATGCTCATATATTATTAGATATATTTCTAGCTAACTTCATTAACAAAGCTATTTGATAAAGCTAGCTAGTGAGAAAATGATCTCTAGTATATACTATGTTACATGATACATCCTTATATTGTAACTTGTACGTACGTACTCTTGTCTTGATAACTTCTATAGGACCGAGTCTATGAAATCATTCCTCCTTGCTATACATATATAGTTCCATTTTCACATATAATAAATTCACGTCGCTATTTATTAGTACTCTCCTAATACTTAATTAGGTTTTTATTCTGAATAAGTGATATAATTAGGGTTGAAATATTAATTAAGATGGAATTTTTTCATTTAAGAAGGATGAGAAAAGACTAAGAGCCCGAGCTGGTTGATTGCTTGGAACATAATGCCCTGCCCCTCTTATTGTCACAAATGCAAGATTTTGGTACCCAACAGCGTACCCTCCAACCTGAACAGTTAACAGCAAACCGATAAATATGAATTAATCATAATTGGTTATAAAGATTACTATTCAAAATTAAGCTAACATTTAATCAAATCAATAAGCAATTAAGAATGAACCAAGGCTGCTAGTTATATTTTACCTCACCATTGGCGTACCAAGGATGCCAGGGAGTCATAACTGATAATTTGTATGCCTTTTGGAGTTGATCTATTGCATATTTGGTTGATGTTACTGGCACTCGGCCATCTACATCTCCACTACAGGAAATTTTGAAAACAATTTGTAATCATTTTGGGTTCTTGCATTGCTCTACTAATTAATTGTGGATTTGGAGTTACATTTTTACCTGTAGAGCCAAACGTTTACACCGCTAGCCATCAACTGCTGAATAGTAGGCAAAACTGTCAAAGGTGAGTCCTTCCAAGCTATACTAATAGTGTTGCTGTGAGTAGCCAAAAGATTTGAATCCCTTGATTATATAATCAATTATTTGAAGATTAAAATCGATTATTGAAAGTATTTCGAGAAGGGAAATTTGGATTACCTGCATAATTGCCATCGATATGGAATCCCTGTAACATTTGCATGAAGAGACTTTTGCACTTGTTGAGTGTTGAGGTAGAAATCAACATAATTTTCCGAACATGGATCGAATCCACAGTCCTGCAGCTGCTTCAATTTCAAACAAAGAAATGAATATATAAATAACATGGAATTGATTGATTAGCAGCCATTATATTAATCATTTGATTCAGTGATTAATTAAGTAGATAATGACCTTTTGATCAGTTTTGTTAGGTAAACAAAGAGGAGCATAGATGTTGTAAATGTCAATGTTGGAAAGATGCTTCCCAACTTGACCATCATAATAATCACAATCCTCTGAACTTTTTGTGAAAGTAAAATTGCAGCTGGAAGTGATTCCTTCATGAACTTCGTCTGAAATAAGTGCATGTGTCCAAAAGAAATCGTACATTCCTTTATACGAAGTTTCTAAGTCGATCAATGCATTTCCCATCTGAACAAATCCAAGTTTTAAGAGGAATTAATGAAATAATTCTAAAATTAAGAGTTGATTAAGAATTTAATAATTAAGACTATACTTACAGCAATTCCTTTTAACTTGATGACAGTATGGGTTGTGTTCTTATTATTTTGAAGGATTTGTTGTGCAAGTTGAGGGATATAATGGCCAGCATAGCTCTCTCCAGTTATGTAGAAATCTCTGTTTTTGTATTCTGGAAACCTTTCAAACCAGTTGATTAGGAAAGTATAGTTATCTTCGGCTGTTTGGGTATCTCCACTTTGATCATAATCCGATGTTTTATTTGAATAAGAAAACCCAACACCGGCAGGAGATTCCAAGAAGAGGATATTTGCCTCTGCACATATTTTGCCAAAATGAAGAAATTAATATGTTTAATTAATTAATGTTACGATGAAAGCTTGATTACTTTTTATGAATATATAACAAGTGCTTCAATGAAAGAGTTAATCCAAGGGGAGGGTTTATTACCTTTGCTCCATGTATATTCATTGTAGGAAAGAGTTTTACCATCCGAATTAACTCTAAACGGTCCTAATTCTAACATTGCTCCATTGCCAAACGAAGAACAACCAGGCCCTGAACATTCCCAATAACATTAATATAAGACATACTTAATTTGTCTAATTCTTGCTTCTATGCACAATTAGGGACAAATAGACATAATACATCTTCACGCGTTTTTTTTTTTACCTATGTTATATGGACTCGGGATAGGATGTCAGATGTATCATCTTTTGCCCCATTTTCAGTTTTACATTATTTTAAGATTGCAAGTGTCATACATGGAGGGAAGAATCCGTGTAACATAGATTATTAAAAAAATGGAGATAGTCACACACAAAAAAGAAAAAGAAATGGAGATGTATTTAATTATCTTACCTCCATTAAGCCACAATACAAGAGGCTTAGTGTTAGAATTCTTGTCAGACTCAACAAAGTAGTAGAAGAGAGCTCTCCCAGCAACAGGATCAACAGTCACATAGCCCGAGAAGTGATTGAAACTCAATCCATCAGGTTGGCCAGGCAAAGCATTGATTTTGTCGGAATCCTTCAAGCCATCTTGACGTCCCACATAATAAGCATTTGAAAATTTTGTTTTTTTGGAAGAAAAGTGGTTTGATCGTTGAAATGGGTTGATAAATTTATCAAGGGGATCAAATCTTGTCCCCCCTAAACATACTCCAAACGGCACAAAACACAAAAAAAGCAACACAATGACAAAGAGTAGTAAGCCCTTCATTTTTCTTTCTTTCTTTTTAGTGCATGCTTCCTTTTTGCATTAAAAAACGATTGCTTATATAGGCAGGCAAAAACATGAACATTGCAGTTAATTCCTTCCAAGTGTATTGTTATAATGATTGCTATGTTGAATATGCAAAGCTTGGTGGTATTTTGATTAATTTAGTGCTTTGTCTTAATCTTATTATCAATTTAAACTTACGGATTACAGCTAGATGATTAATTGATCAAATGGCTACTAATTAGCCACCTAATTGTAGACAAGATAGTGAGAAACCCTTTGGCAAACAAGTGCCAAAGGAATACAATTAGTTGCAAGAAGTGGGGTTTATTATATGACTGATCAGTTGGCTCAAGCCAAGCCAGAAAATGAGAAAAATGCTTTTGCTCTGCTGCAAGCAATAGATTTGTTGGAAGAATAATGCACATAATTTTATGCCTAAAATTTGATCACCATTTCCAACTGCTTTGCCTTGATATTCCCAGTATTCTCCCCTTTACTATGCCTTCTTTTCCGTCTCACATTTCTTTTCCTTGAAGATTATCCATGGAAGAAGGCAAAAAGTACACTAATACAAAATCTAGAATGTTTAGCATTTGAATTAGTGAATTTATTGTCTTTAATCAAGCTATTGCTCTTATATCAGGCAATTGGGGCAAAAAATTAAGAATTAAGAAAACAAATGACAGCTACACTACAGCACAGAAACCAGGCCCAGACCTCTGTCTCTGAATGAAACAACACATCTCTATGACTTGCAAACATCACAAAATTACTACGTACAAGTTTTGTATTGGTTCCGGCAGGAAATTTTGTGATTAAGTCTCATCTCTATTCTTCATTGTCTGTAATTCAATTCTTAACAAATAAAAAATTAAGAGCAAAAGCTTCCCAAAAAGACATCTAAAATGTAAAAGCAACTCTCAAGCACAAAACCAAAGTTGTAAATGACATATTAATACAGTTCAGTTCTAAAACAACTCCAAAATTTAAAATATAAATCCAGCTACAAAATTCTGTATCCTGAAGACTCAGCAGCAAGCAAAACCCATCCTAGTTAAATAATGAATCTGATTGAATAAACTTAAATTCTCTCCTGCAAGATCAGATTACAAGCCATTGGTAATTTTCAGTAACCATCACACCGCCCCTCTTAAGAAGCACCAGGAACAGCAGCTGCGGCAGCATACATGTTTGGATCCTGATTTGGTGTTGCAGCATAGCCATAACCATAACCACCACCATAGCCTTGCCCTCGATAATATCCTCCATTCCACTGGTTACCAGAATCACCTCTCCACTGTCAAAACCAGATTTACGAAGTAAGCTTTGTAATATATAAATAAATAGTAGAAACTTAGATGAGACTAATGCTGAGTGATCTAGGTGAAAACAAGTAAAAGAAAACAATAGCAGAAGTGGGGAATAAATGAAAGTGTTCATTTCAACCTATAATAGATTGTAGGTTAGTATATAACTCAAGCTATACTATAAAATTATGCAACCAAAAGCAAATTTATTAGGACTTAGCAAAGAACTTCAACTTCTTATATTTCATTTGAAAGGTTGTGTGCAGCATACAGCAATTTAGCAGCTTTCTTCAAATTTTTTTTTCTCCAATTTGAGATGTGTCCCACTCTCACATGCCTGGCTTAGACCTAGATAATGTATATACTCCAGGCGTTTGCCAAAGCTTGATAGCATTAGGCCATAGGACGGTTGCCTACAAAGAATACCCAATTTAGCATACATTTACCTGCTTGTTTCCTAGACTGCGACCCCAAGCAAGACGGACGGTCTGCTTGCCTATGGTGGTCCCATTTAAACTCTGGATTGCTTCCTCGGCATTCTTCCTGAAAAAAGAAAACAGATACAATCATCACATTGCTACAATGATATCGTATAAATTATAATATGATCGGGAAAACAATTATCTGAAAACTATCACTCAGCATGATTTAATCCAAATGTATTCATCAATATTGTAAAGGTATTATTAACGATAAAGCTAAAACAATATTTTTAAGGTTATAAACGCTTCAATATAAGGAAAGTACAAGATGGTGAAGCAGAGGGAGGCACCTGTTTGCAAATTGCACAAATCCACATCCTTTTCCAGATGGTATTTTTACAGAGATGATCTCACCAAACTGGGAAAAAGGTTGTCTGAGATCATCATCAGTAATATCTGAGTCAAGTCCTCCAACAAAGATCTGCAAAAACATAACTTAGTCATCAATGTTATGTACAGGGTGCATGTAGCAAAAATGGAGGGAGAAGGACTCACAGTAGCATTGTTTGAGTCACTGTTATCAGATTGAGAACCTTGGGCCAAAGCACCATTTGATGCATGTCCACCACCAGCCAATACCAAAGCTGAAAAAAAGGAGAATATAAATATTTTGATCCAATTAAAATTCATACCAAACTTAAAGACAGACAATGTAATACACTCAAACGACAATCTTTTACTGGTTATAAATATTTACTCAAGTGACATAGAAGATGATTACAAAACAGGATTTTTGAGGAATGAGGAAAATGAGATCTTCATGCTTAAGAAACAAGAAAAAAAGAATGCCAAGATGACAAACCATTTGAAATAGAAGAGTAAACCATATATAAAAACAACCCTGAAAGTTTTGAACTTAGAAAGAAACTTAAGTTCAAAATCACACAATAAGGCTCCATATAGATGCCACTTTTCATTAATGAATAGATCAGAACCAACAAAGGGCTCCCACATTTGGACACTTCACAATTTTATTTAAAGGCAAACAACTTGACTGATTTGGCAAAATATATTCAGATACCTTGTGAAGAATACTGTTGCTGATATCCAGATGCTTTCTTTGGTGTAGCTACACCGATTCTCATGGGTCTACTTGAGCAATACACGCCATTCATTTCAGTCATGGCCCTTGACTTTTCATTTTCATCACCAAACCTAACAAAACCGTAACCTTTCGAACGACCAGTATTTGAATCAATAACAACTTTTGCTCCTTTAATAGATTGATATCTACTAGAAAAGGTGTCATGCAACATAGTATCAGTTACATCAGCTGCCAAATCTCCTACAAATATAGATAGGTCTGAACCAGGTTCTGATCGTCTTTCATTAACACTGAATGTAGCCCAATTCAGACGAAAAGGCTGCTCCGTATTAGGCATTATAGATCCATTATAGCTTTGCAAAACCTTTTCAGCTGCTGCACGTGAGTAAAACTCCACAAATCCATATCCTTCAGACTGACCAGTTTGCTTGTTGCGTATGATCTTCACAGAAGAAACCTAAAATTTGAAGACAAAATGTCAGTAAGCAAGGGCATAAAGATTATGATAATAAGAACATAATTACTTCGTTGAGCCTGTCATCTAATTAATCAATGAATTCAAAAATATTGGTGTAACACGTCAAGAATATGTAACCTTCCTAAAAACTAAAACTAAGGAATATCCTGGGCATCAAGGTTCCATAATTTAGTAGTAAAAAATAAAAAGTATCTCAGCCCTCCTCCCTGTTGCTTCTCTGAACTTTTTCAAGTAACACAATTTGATAAAAGAAAGGAAAAAAAGCTTTGTACAAGATCATAGATACCCTAGAACTTTGTAGAGAAGGTCTAAATTTTCAAAAAGGTCTAAACTTTCAAAAGGATTAAAGAAGTCAGTGTAGCAGAGGCAAATGCATTTCAAGCAAAATTGAGTTCATCACTCCAGCAAACGTCCCTTACTAACACCCAAAACAAAAAAAAAAAACATAGGCATTAAATTCCCAGATTCAAAGTAACCTCAGACACTGCTATTGCTTTTGCAGTTCAGCTTTTCATATGAACTATGTGTTTTTTTTTTTTAATAATTAAGTCACTTCCATTTCATGTTTATTACATGAGATGTGAATTGACTTAAACCAACTAAAACCTAATCGCTAGACAGTAGACACCATTCAAGAAATGGACTTTTTAGATTTATCTAGTACTACTATGATATTAAAGCAATTCAGCATAGTCTGTTCAAAATAAAAAAGTTTTCTTCTGGGCGGTCTTGAAATGAACCAACTTTGAATTATTCTTGACAACAAATTTGTTCAGGAAACAAATTTGAAATATCTCCAGCATCCTCAAGCATAATATTTACCTTAATTAAATTAGCAAACATAACCCACAAATTAACATTCTTTAAATCTTGTAAATGAACTAAAAAACAAAGCGCCTATACTATATTAAATGATTCATTATAATCTACTAGAACTCACTTTCCTCTATCCCAACATAGACTAGACCAAACACACTTTTAACCACAACCCACTTCCTAAATTAGCTTTAACTAATTATTACTTTCTCTAATCTAGCATAAACCTCAAACCTTAATTATCCTTAAACCCTACGAAACACAAAAAGACAACAAAGTCAAAAACTTCTCAAGCCAACCTTAAAGATCTAATGCAAAGATTCATAACAGAACATATCTACCATTCCTATGCTAATATACATCATTATTGTTTCTGTATACCTCTCCAGTGTGAGAAAAGCACCCATGAAGATAAGTTTCATCCATCCAATGAACAAGGTCACCAACCCAGATCGTTTTAACATCATCCGGATTAGATCCTTGTTGTTGCTGTTTCGGTAAGTAGCTCTGCTGCTGCTGGTTATGTTGTTTCTGTTGTTGTTGCTGCTGCTGTTGATATTGCTGGTATTGGAAATGATGGTTATTGTAAGGCATATAATGATGAGGATACATCATCATCTGCTGCTGCATCATTACCATAGCAGCCGCCGTCGGGTATTGCATGGCTCCCATCCACTGGTTCGGCACCCATGGCTGAGGATGCTGCTGCTGCTGCTGCTGCAACTGCTGCTGACCGTTTTGTTGCGGCTGCTGCTGCTGCTGCTGTTGCGGCGGCTGTTGCTTAGAGTTCAGATCAGGGCCGTTTGTTGACTGCATCTTTCGATGTGTATATATATATAAAGATAAAGATAAAGGAAATAATAATAATAACCTGATCTGAGACTCTGGGTATGGTTTTTCTTTCTCTCTTTACCGTTAATGGGCAAACGAGAGAGAAAAGAGAGAAAGAGAGAGAGGGTTGGGTTTAAGGGAAAAAAAGCTTTATAAAGGGAGGCGGTGGTGGACTGGATCTGAGTTTTTGGGTTAAAACTTAAAAATGGTGAGTTTTAGAGAGTTAAGGGCCACCTCGGTTGCAACGTTGGTTTTTTGGTGGTTGTTTGCGTGTTTTGTTGCCGTCCCGTGAGTTTAGACAGGGTCCCACTTTTCGGTCGTGTGGGGTTGTTTTTTGCTGACATGGACGGTCTGGATCCATCCGGCGGTCCAATTAGACCCATTTGATTATTATCATTCTATATATTATAAATGCTAATGATTAATTTCTCTTTTGTTAGAAATAAGTAATTACTACTAATTAGGATTAAATATTTTACACTTTCTGGATTTGGAAATTTTGTTCAAGACCCATTGCCTTACTTTCCATATCTAATAATATAACCACATAGTAATTTTTTTTTAATCCAAAGTCAGCTTCCTAGAGTAATGGACATGCAATTGCTAATTTTTCATATTATAGAAGAATTTTCAAGAAATTTTGTGAAGTTTTCGTTTTAACCATTTTCTTTTCTAATGTGATTTGCCACTTACAATAATAAGGCTTTGATAACAACATGTATGTACCCCAAAAGGAAAAGTTCTTTATTCAAAATAAGTAAGTTT